>VZTL01026866.1:106337-125796 GCA_013400535.1 Scopus umbretta
CCCCCCCCCCGCCTCCTCTGGGGCAAGAGATTAGAATATCTGCATGCCTGCAGCTTTTAAAATAATTGCCATCCTCCTTTATTCAGTACAGGCCTTAATTGTGATCTGGGAGATGCTTCAGTAGGGTTGTTGGCCAAGTTTGCATTTAGGTCTGTTTAATACAGAGGAGGGCTCTGTATAATTACAGTCTTTGTTATTCTGTTCTTAAAGTTGTTGTAACATACGGCTAAGAGCCTCTGTGGCCTGAGAATGAAGTGGGGAAGTTTGGAAGTTGTCCGAGTCAAAATTGAGGAAATGCTGTCAGAAAAAAAGATTTGCTGTTGAGCTCTTAAGTGCTCGCTGGCGTCTCTCCACGGGTGCTGTGGCTCTTCATGGATGTTCTGCCGGGGTGAAAAATCTGATTTGGAGCTGGCTCTGTATTAGATAGATGGAGCACAGGAGCCATTTGGAGATGAATAGGAGGAATGCAGGCAAGAAGACGTAAAACCTGTCAGAGCCTTTTATTGTTACAAGCAGATGGGATTTGGTGTGGATTTGACTTCAGACCTGATAAGTGTTATCAGAAAATGGACCGCTGCCGCTGCTTGGAACAGCTGCCATTTTAGTGTCTGAGTTCAGGCAGGGTTCTGCAGAAAGGTCTGGTCTGGAGTTGGTGTTTAGTGCAGAGAGGAGCCATTTCAGTTATTCCCGCTATGAACTGGTCTTATTGTCCATTTGGGGCAGAGCGTAGCAGACAGGGAAGGTCGCTGGGGAAGGCTATGGTTCAGGTAGCGTTGGCGGTAAGGAGCTTGCAGGGGTCCCAGCAGCTCTCTGCGTTGGGAGCAGATGGGCTGTACTGTCTGTCTGAAATCCTCCAAGTGTAGCCAGGCTTTGCCTGGTTCTCGGGGACTTGAATCAGGGGTGGAAGTGAACCCCACATGAGCCCCCCACTGCCCAGAGCCCCACTTTGAAGTAAAACTCTAAAAGGATGGCTGGATTTACATTCACTCTGTGCTGAGCTGCTAAACTGCTGATTCTCGCCATGGGTGTGGATGAGTCTCGTCACAGAGGCAGGGGACGCTGGACCATGCTAGACCGGACCGAGCTCTTCAGGATCGTGCCAGTAACCTGACAGTAACCAGTACCCATGCCGCAGCGGCGCAGCCCCTGTCCCAGGCCTGCTGTGCATCCCCTGTGCGAAGCCTTCACCCACATGGGAACAGGGAGGGCTGAGAGTGCCTAAATGCGGAGAGGACACGCTGTGCCTCTGCAGGGTGTCCAGTACGTCCCCAGTACTATTTCTGTTGGCGGAAGATGGGGTTGGTGGACGGTCAAGGGGAAGTGACCGCATGCGTGCGACCTGCAGCGCTGTCGCTCATCTGGAAGCCATGGGAGGCTGGAGGCGAGACCTCCTCTCTCTTCTGCCTGGGGACTTCTGAGGGGGGAACAACAATTCAGGTAGCAAAAGGGATGATTTTTTCTGTTGTAGAAATGTTTTAAGTAGCCAGGATAGTTTTGATGAGGTGAGCCAGAGAAATAAATAGAAGCACTTTAAACTTCAGCATTGTAAGGCTGCTGAACTGTGGCGGGCTTGGAGAGCTCTCTTTTCTCCTAGCTACAGTTCTGATACCCTCCCTTGGGCTGGGCAAGGCCTGGGTTACTTAGGTGTGTGCCAGGCGAGGCAGAAAAACCACCCTGTAGAAGATGACCGGGCTGGTGTGGCTACAAGGAGCTCTGTATGCGGCTCACGTGAGCGCTCGCTTCACTGAGGCCGTGTCGGGAAGCGGTTGAATATTCAGTACCCAAAGTTCTGCCCAGTTACCTGCTTTTCCCTTAAATGTCTCCCCTTGTCTCACCATCCCCAAGTACAAGAACTGAGCCACTTGAGAAATCCATGTTAAACTAACTCCTCTGAGAAATCATGCTTGTGCGATGAAAGGTTCAAAAAATGGGGCTGTGTTAGCCGTAAGCTTTTGTGTGCAGAACAAAGGCTCTCGTGCAGAGCCATTAACCGACTTCGGGTATGTGGTCTCGCACGGCTTCTTAAATAACACGATGAGTTATCTTCCTGCCATCCCCTGGGGTACTGGGTGAGTGCGCAGGGAATCGTTGTCCTTCCTGGGCAAAAACACTTCAGTGTGCTGGCTGTCAGTTGCTTCCCTGTGCTGCTCAGGGGGGGAGGTACTGTGTTCGGAGGCTCCTCTGGGAGCGAGGGCTCCGGGAGGCGTCAGCTCCATGTGCATGGGGAATGGGGTTTGAATGGTGTAACTCTGAGAAAATGGAACAGAGGTTTAAGGATGCGTCCTCTTCAATATTCCTAGCTCTCGTGTGCCTAACTGTGCTATCTTTAAAGCTTCCTACATAGGTTTCTTTTTTTATAAAAATTTATACTGCGGTCCAAGCTGATTCCCAAGTCTGAGTGTGGTGCTCTAAAAGAAGAACACGTCTGCATCGACTGACCGAGTGGGATCAATGGGATTTTCTTTCATCTCTGCTCTGAGCAGTCTGCAGTCAGCAGAAGTGGCTTGGATGTGGCTTGGGGAATTGCTCCCCTTTCCAAGAGCCTATACTGAGTATGCAGCCAGGGATGCCCTATGAGCCTCCATCTCAGGCCCAGCTGGGAGGGGAAGATGAGAGCAAGAGAGGTCACAGGTAGCTGGCACAGCTCTTAAACTAAAGGACCTGCCTTGGGTGCACTCGCACTGCTTCTTTCAAGTGTGTGGTTTTTATCTTCAGCGATGCAGCACAAAAGACGGAGGCTCTCCAGCCTCCTGCCAAAAAGGGCTGTTGCTTTTCACAGCTCATAACCTTCAAGAAGCAGCAACACCTCATCGTTTCCACTTAAGATCTCCAGCTGGGGGTTAATTCCATCCTTTCCACCCAAGTAAAGTGTTGTTAACCCGGTGTATGGTCTGGGATCAGTGCTGTTCAGTGCTTTGGTCTCCCTGCATTGCCCATCTTGAGTTTTGGCACATCGTGGTCATTCTTGGTTTCCAGGAATGATGCTGCCTGCAGAGAAGCTGGTCGAAGAACAATGCTTTCTGCTGGGGCGGGGGGGGGGGAATCATTAGAACCTTTCCAGAATACGGTGAGGGAAAGTAGGTATTGAGTCATTGCTTCCCCTACCTTTCTTGGTGTATGTACTGACGTGTAGCTGTACCAAGCAGCATACGTGTCTGCAGACAGAGCATGTTTTGGCAAAAAGGTTGAAGTTGATCTCCGGGTAGTGGCAGTGTACTTGAGACCGCAAGGCTGTCTTGACACACTGGCTTTGATATGGGGAGTTATTTTGGTACATTGGTTCAGATAGGTGTGAATGAACTGCTTTAGAGGCTAGATTTCCGCTAGCAGCAGCATTAGCCTGTACTCTGTTTAATATCGGCCACTTTTGAAAAATAAGCAGAGATATGCTGTGAAACAGCATTTTTATCCTGTTCTCATTTTCCGCCCCTGCCCTCAGTGGTGAAGGTACCTTTGCATTGCTCGCTGTTGGAGAATGACCTATTAATACCAGTCCCCTCGGAGCTGCCAAAGCAGTTATGTAGTGCCAGTCCCAACAAAATCAGTTTTCAGAAGCAGTTAGATCTTTCATGGGATCCTGCTCTTCTACAGATCATGGGCAAACTGGCAAATAGGGTTTGTTAAGATGTTGTTAAATCTTCATACCCACAGCGTATGAAGTGATGTGCCTTTGGCTCGCGAGGTGCTCTTGTTGCTGATTGGGGATCCCAAAGACCACACTGGGCAGTGTTAGAGCAAACCCAGATCTACAGTTTTTCCTGCAGAGGTAGTCAGCATAATGTTAGCATATTTTAGAAGGGATGTGGTGGGGTAGGATAAAATGCACATCTGGAAAGTTGCTTTCTGTGGTTTGCTTCTAGCCCCAAAATTGGAAAAGGGGTCTTCTCTGTGAGTGAGTTACATCAACGCGTTTGCAGACCTGCTGCCGATGGTGAAGGAAGGACTGCTCAGCCTCTAAGTCCCTTCCATGAACTGGTATCACAGGAACTTAATAAAGAGCCTCTGTCCCCAAACCTGTATTGTGGCTGTTCTGTACGGAGAATGCGCTTGTTAAAACAAACTCCTTAGTTATGAGTAGTTTTCTCAGACTTTTCTAACTGGAAATCTGCGTTCTCAAAATGTATTCATAAACTACAAATAATAACAATTTCTGCCAGCTTTGAGGCCTATTTCATATCAGCTGGGGTAAAACTGGTGCTTATAGGAATGGGGAGAAGTCCAAGATTCCTTGTCAAAGGTTATCTGCTAGTTGAACAGCTGGAGTTGGAAGGGTTTTCAGGTACATGTGATTATATGAGAAATAAGGCATTAGAAATTAATCCTTTTTCTTTCACAGCTTGGAGGCTGCTGTTTGAGTTCTCGTTTACCTCCTTTGTTTTCTTTGCTTTTTAGAAATAAACCAGAGGCAGTAGAAGTAACATTTGCAGGTAAGCTCCACAACTCTTGTGACTTCTCTGAAAAAAGGGCTGGCTTGAACAGCCTGCCCACGGTTACGCCTAGCATCCCCAAATTCACCCAGCACTACTGCAGGGGCAGGAGAGCCACGCAGGGGCAGATGGTGTGGACGCCCTGCAGTGTCCCCAGAGCTGGAGCTTTGTTGGCTCCCCCACTATTTTCTCTGTCCGTCTGCCTTCCCTGGGATTTTCCCCATAGCAGTGAGTTCAGTGGTGGCAGCGCTTTGGGGTTGTGTGTGCTACGCAGCTGTCTTACCTCGCCTGTTCTCCAGTCCTGCCCTTGATGCTACTTGTTACTAGGTCTTTAGCACCATCTGGTTTGGGTTGTTAGAAAGCTGGCTTGGGGTGACAGGCAAGATGAATTCATCGCCTGAAGTTTGCTCTCCAGGATGAAAAGTGCCAAGGAAGTTCAAGTATTCATTCAGCAACTGATTTTTTTTTTCTTCTGAAATCAAGAATCTGTGTAAGCTGCAGAGCTCCAAGGGGAAGTGGAGCTTGCTAGGTAGCTGGAGGGTTGCCTTTCCCTGCCTCCTGCCCGTTCTGCAGTGAAGTGGAAGCTGTCTCAGCAGGCAGCAGCTGAGCTGCCTTTGCTGGCAGAGATATGTCCTCCTCCAGGCTGCAGCTCTGGCCCAGTGGGCATGTCAGTCACGTTCTGTGCTGGCCATCCAGAAGGCTTCTGTCTTTGCGTGTTTGTATCCTCATGCATTGAGCACAAGCAGATTTGCCAGGGATGCTAAATGACAGTAGACTAAAGCTTTCTGTGATGGACAGGTGTCAAAACTGTTTCATCCCTTTGAATGATAACAGGTCTCCCTACATGACATTACCATTTTCCTTCATTATGGGTTTCTCTCTTGGTGTATGTGTGAGGGCTGGAGCAGGGGGAACAGTGTCACCTTGTGTAGTTCCTAGAACGCGTAGGGTAAACCTTCCTCAAATGGGAACTGGTTCCTGTTCCCTCATGTTTCTCTCACTTGCTTTATAGACTTTGATGGAGTCCTTTACCATATTTCAAACCCCAATGGAGACAAGACAAAAGTGATGGTCAGTATTTCTCTGAAATTCTACAAGGAACTCCAGGAACACGGTGCTGATGAGGTGAGTGAGCATCTCTGGGCCTTGAGCCTGCAAATGCTGTCTTAGCATGGGCAATGTCCTTGCAGTGTTAGTGGATCTAATGTCTAACCCTTAGAGTAGCATCTTTGCTACTTAGCTCATGCTAAGCAAAGGAACAGCCCTGTGCCAACCAGGAGTCCCACTTGTGCTGCAAGACAAGGGCAGAGTGTGTTCACACTCTCAGATGAATAAGAGGTCAGCTTATACGACCCTACAGCCTGAAAGGCAAAAGGTACCACTAATTTTGAAAGTCCAAAATGAGTGTGAGGCCTGACCATATAGAAATAGTTTCCCTGACTCGTGTGCTGAGCCTGCAAGTGAAGGAAGGCACCAGGACAAGTCTGGAGTCCCGTGGCACTGCTTTTCTGACTCTAACCACACTTGAGAGCGAGTGATGGGTTCCTGCTGGGTGTGCAGATCTGCAGACCGTCCGGTTCCCTTTTCAGCGCTGCTGTGTGAAGTAGCAGGTTCAGTTCCTGTTGAATGGGCCGGGGCTGCGGAGGGCCATTTATGGTAGAAAGAAGGAGCCTCTCTGACATGTGGTTGGGCGGTGAGGCAGGAAGTGTGACTCAGTTCCTGAGTCAGTTTTCAAATCTCATGTTAGCAAATGGGGTTCACCCAAAGCTCTTCAGCAGGCTTTTGCCTCTGTGTGTCTGTCCTTGAAGGAAAACAAGGAAACTGCTCCATGAGTTTATTGAGAATCTGGTGAGAAACAGGGGATTTGAACCCAAAGTCAGTTCCTGTGAGTTGCTATAAGACCTACCAATGTCAGAATTAATATGACCAAGAGTCCTGCTTTTCCGATTCCTATATGCAGAGCTTTCTAGGAGCAGCATTGCCCGCTATGGAACAGGATAGCAGGAGCTGACCCACTGAAGATACTGCTGCTGGCAAATAAGAGAGTCAAGCAGCCCAAATGGTGGAGCCCTCCCAGTATGTTTAGCAAGGATCGGCATGGTGCCTGATCCCAAGAGAACCACCATGGTGGCGAGTGGCTGACACCACCATGCACCAGCAGCCCCTGCAGCGAATGCTGGAGTGCATTGTTCCTCTCTGACCCAGGCTGCTGTGCCAGGCCTGTTGCTCCATGGGCCATGCTGAGAGTGCAGGCAGCTGACAGGCAACTTCCCAAGCTTTGAGAGGAAAATGGGATCTCTACAGGACTGCCTTGGGAATGCTGACTAAACAGAAATTACATTTTTTAAATCTCCATTTAGCAAACTATTGCTTTCTGTGCTTCCCTGGATATGATGGAGCTTGTTTCTGCTCCATCCTTGGTGAAACCCCACTGGTAGGAGCACAAAGTGGTGTTCCTGCTAAGACAGAGCACCTCCCCTGGGCCACTGCAGGCAGGCAGGCTCTCTGCTGAGAGGAGGTTTTGGCATGCAGAGAGCCCGTGCATCCTCTCTGTGTGGTAGTGGGTGTCATCCCAGGAGGGCCAGTTCTGCCACAGCATTGTTGTGTTCTTCTCTGTGAAGTACCTCCTGTTGCCAGCCCCCTCATTGACACAGAGCTATGGCTCAGCTGAAAATTGCCATTGATGTAAAATTCAGCAGTGATTATGTTTGAAGAAAGGTTTTTGCTATGCTGTAGGCGGCTCAGCTTCTGGGAGGCATTCAAGCTGCCTGGCAGTCTCCTCTCTCTCCCCATCTGTCCCGTGCGATAGTCTGAGGCAGGACGAGAGATTGCCCAGGCGCGCTCCACCTGACCCCTGCTCTGAACTTGCCTTCCCGCAAGGAGAGGGACAGGGCACGCTTTGCAGGGCCTTTGTATGCTTTGCATCTGCCTTCGAATAGGAGGGAGGGTTGTAGCCCTCAGATCTGTTGCATCGAGCTCTGCTGACAGTTCTCCTTTGAAGATATGAGGCATATGGAAGGGGTTTTCTTCTCCACACGAGTTCAAGACCAGCAAGAACTTTAAAAAGTTCCAGTTTTGAGTCCTGTTCTGCAGCACATCCCCTGTCAGTGGGGTTCAGGGACCTCTGCCTAGAGTAAGAGCAGCCAATAATACTATAGAAGCCAATGACTTAATATTTGTCCAAGCTCAGTTAGACCGGGGGAGGCAGATGCTGAATTTTATGTTTCTAAATGGAGACTGCACATGACCTGGGCTGTGCGGGAGGAAACGACTCTAATAGCTTGTGCTCTGAATGTTTAATTTCTTTCCTAGGTATTGAAGAAAGTCTATGGAAGCTACTTGGTAAATCCGGAATCAGGTAGCCCTGCTATTACATTTACTCTGTGTGTCTGTGTGAATACAATTCTAAAATTAGTTAAGTTGCCTCAGAAATGCTCAAATGAAGGCTGAACTTCAAGAGCCTGATGCCTGGGGCTCTCTGTACAAGGAATGGCAATTTAAAAGGTGGCTCAGGTACGTCAGGGCTGAAGTAGCTTGCAGCACAAGCTGTAATTCTTGATGCAGCCCTCCTCCAGGAAGCCTCTGTTCCTCACGGTTGGGGTCTTTGTTCTTCTCAAAGACGCTTCATGAGACACAGGAAAACCATGGTTACCTGTGACAGCATCTCTTCCTACTCACTGCAAAAACTTGGGAGCAGCTCAGCCAGCACGTGTGTCTGGGAGCTTGGGAAGGAGCCCCAGGAGTGTTGCCATGGCGCCGTGCCATGTTCAGGCATGGTTTCTGTCAATGCACTCACCTCTGGGGCTTCCGGGAGGGCTTAAGGCAAAGGTGGGACTGTAGATGTCTCTTCTGGAAAATGTCTCTGGCTGCATTAAGGTCCTGCATAGATTATTAAGGTTAGTGGCTGTCCTTCCCCAGGTTACAATGTCTCTTTGCTCTACGACCTGGAGAACCTTCCCGCAGACAAGGATGCTATCGTGCACCAAGCTGGCATGTTGAAGCGCAACTGCTTTGCTTCAGTCTTTGAGAAGTATTTCAAATTCCAGGAAGAGGGCAAAGAAGGAGAGAAAAGAGCTGTCATCCACTACAGGGACGATGAAACAATGTAAGTGTTCAAACCAAGCAGCACAGGGGTCAGACAGCTCCTGCTTACAGCTGTAGGTTGTGGTGGCAAGTCAGGAAATCCTACTGCTCCATGTTTTGGCAGGGTAATAAGGGTCTGTCCTAAGCTGTCAGAAGTATCCAGTGAGTTTAATGCTCATCCCTTGAGCTGCAAGGATGTTACACAAGCACCTCTGTTAGTGGCAGTGCTTGTGGCTGCATGCAGGAGAGGAACTGGCCTCTCCCAACAGAAATGTTTTGCTCCCTGTAAATACTGTCTCGAGGGAGGGGAAATTTTCAACAGCCAGGCTTGTGAATGGTTGTCACATCTGCTTGACCTTGTCACGTGGCTGCTGTACTTCTTAGCTCACAGCGGGGTTCTCCTCTCTCACCCACCTGCAGGTATGTTGAGGCAAAAAAGGACCGTGTCACGGTTGTGTTCAGCACAGTATTTAAGGATGACGATGACGTGGTGATCGGAAAGGTGTTTATGCAGGTATGGAAACTGAATTATGGGGAAAGGGTCCGGTCCTCGATTCAAATGCCTTCTTGCTTGAAGCAGCATTGCCAAACAAGCAAATGGTTAGGCTGAAGTGAGCTCACAGGCAGTTTAATGCACGTAAATGCTTTGCAGGGCTCCAGGCTGCACTGGGATGGAAGAACCATGTTAATAGGCGTAGGCGGTGTATTTTGTAATCCAGGCTCTTGCATTGGCATCTTTATTATCGATGGTCTTGCTCATATGGACAGTCAAACATATTATGTGGTACAGCTGAGAAACACCATGATGAATACCTCAGTATCCACCTTGAGGCCCTGTAGTGCAGCTAGCTGTGGCGTAGGGATTGCCAGCCAGCTGAGGAGCTGAGCATGGTAAGGAGGCTTGTAGAGGGTAAAGAAGGGGTGAAGCGATGTTGTGCTCTGCCTGGGATGGTGCTGAGTGTTGTCTTCACCTCAAAGTTTGTTCCTGCTAATGTTCAAATGCTGCAGAGAGACTCAGCAGCTCAGTGTGTCTGCTCTCACATGCCGCGATGGGCTCTCAAGTTTGAGCTTTTCAAACATACGAATTTGCTTAGTTTGTGGGCTTGAATCAATCATCATAATGCCAAGTACTTCTGGACTCAGCTATTCTTTGCAACAGCCATTTAGTCGGGAATCATTCAGGGGCCCATAGTAAACAATTTGCGTGTCTGTTAGCGAGTGCATGCAGCCTGTGGAGATTGAGACATTTGCTTACTGCTGGGGAAGGCTCAGTGCATGCTGGAACGTGTGTTCATCCATGTTACTGGCCCACCTCGCTTACCTTATGTCTGCTGAGGCACCTGGGGAGCCCCCTGCGCAGGCACGGCCATGGAGCAGGGCCCTGCAGGGTGTTCCAGGGATAGAGGAGCTTTAGTCTATGCATTCAAGGGTGCCAGGCCATGCTGCCGACAGGCTCGTGGACAGCAAATTATTGGCCCAGTTTGCTGGATACCAGTTTACCTGTGTTGGGGGTCATTAGAACAGCGTCTTTTGTGATAGGAATCTTATCTCGCAGCTCTGCTCTCCATGTTCTTTTGCGACAGGCAGGTCATCTGGTCCAGCTTTGAGCTTTTCCCCACCAGCATATGCCACAGCCTGGAATTCAGCTTTTAGAACAGGGAGGGAGTGGTGAGGTGAACAAAACTGGGTTTGTGAGGCTCCCAGGGAGGTGGCAGGACTTCAAGGCAGCGGCTGTCCCAGAGTCTCCATGTCCCAAGCTCTTGGTTTTTACAACAGCAAACCCTGCTCCTACCCAGCCACAAGAATTTCCACTCTGAGTCATGCTGGCTGCTTCCCTCCAGCTATTGCTCTTGCATAATGCAGCCTAGTCGGGCATGGTGGCTGCTCATGTGGGCTCTCATGGAGAAAATATGACCATTAACTAACCAGTGAAGCCATTTGATCTATTTCACCCTCCGGTATAAGCAGGCGGAAGTGCAAGCTAAGCATTTCATTAAGGAAACCCCAGTGAACTACTCTGTTCTCTAAAAGGGGCATGGATGCTCCTGCTCTTGCCAGGGTAAGCTGTGCTCAGAAGGGAGAAGAGGACGAGGGTGGCTGATGATACGTAGGTTGGGCTGGGGGGGTCAGTGAGGGGAGGCTGCCCTGCCTTGGGGCAGGAGAATTGTGTCTGGACTTTCCTAGCCCTCTGTAGCAACAGTCCTGTAACTCCTGAAATGCAGAGCCAGTTCATTTCATGCACGGTGCGGGTAGTGCTGCTGTCAGAGAGGTTCCCTGATGGAAGGACTCTCCCTGCCTGGAGGTGTTGTTCCAAGGTGTAGAGAAGTGTTAGGAGGAGTAGGCTTTGCACACAAAGCTTCAAACCCCACAGATGCCTCTGAATGCTTAGGCAGAGACTGCTGGTGGGAGATGCTTTCTCGAACAGCAGAGCCTTTATACTAGGTGCAATGGAGACCTCACATCCCTTTCTGAGAATTTCCTTTCCTCTGGGGTGATGGGCACTGTCCGCTTTCACTGGAAGCATTGATGGTGTTGACTTTCCAGCAGGAGCTGTGCTGTCTCGTGTGCTTGCTCAGACTGAGGTGTCCCTTCCACAAAACACCCATGGCAGGAAGTGTGATGCTGAAAGCCACCCCAGCTGAGGGGCTGTGCTATGGCCACATGTAAACCCAGGACAGCTGTGCGTTTTAGTGTGGTTGTGCTGGGAAGAGATTGTTTTACAGAGGCTTGGCCTGATGGACTCAGCCCATTCAGGGAAAGCTGGGAAACCTCCTGCTCAGTTGCCCTGTGGGAGCGGGGAAACACTATTTGCTTTCCTGGTGTGTTGCTGGAGTGTCGCAGTGGGACTCACCTTCGCTTTGTCTTGTTTAGGAGTTCAAGGAGGGTCGCCGGGCCAGTCACACAGCCCCACAGGTGCTCTTCAGCCACAGGGAGCCACCCTTGGAGCTGAAAGACACAGACGCGGCTGTTGGCGACAACATTGGCTATATCACCTTTGGTAAGCATGCAGGTCCAAGGCCTGGGGACACTTGGAGAGGAGAGAGGTTCCTGCTGCTGCATGAAAAACCAAAAGGAATTCACCTTCCCTGAGCGTTCAAGTGGGTCCTTGGGGGCTGAAGGAACTCTGGAGTTGCATTTGGCATTATCTGCCCCCTTCAGTGTGTCCCTTTGCTGTATCAGGTCACCTCAGCTCTGCTGTGGGCAAGAAGGTGTGGAAATGGAGTGAGCCATTTAATGTCTGCCTACAAAATAAGTTCAGCATTTGGGAGCAAGGGAAGGGTGGCTTTGCTGTGATATTGTGGAACCTGGAGGTTTCTTGTGGGAGGTTTCATGTGAGTGTATTTGTAGCTTGTCCAGCTGCCGGCACCTGTGCAATACTTGATCAGCAGAGGCAATCAGAGCAGGACAGCAAGTTCTGCTTCTCCTGCTCTGCCCCTTCGCTCTGGGCCAAACACTTCCATCCCTGATGAGCTACTTTTCCCTGCCTGCAGAGGTGCTGGCCAGCAGAGTCATCGCTTCCTCCTGGGCAGCAAGGCTGAGGCCTGAGAGGAGTCCAAACCCTGCCCTGCTCAAAGGGAAAGGTCTCTCCCAGAGAAATTGAGGGTGGTGGTTGAATGTGCCATTAGGGTCTCTCAGGCCAGCATTCCTGCAGTTCAGAGATGGAGCACAGACGCTGCAGGGAAAGGTGACGTTAGCACAGCCTTCCTCCTGTGCTGGGAATGGTGCCTTGAGGTTAGGGCAGCTTGTTAGCTATGGGAGGGCTGTCTTAATGGTAGGCCTGGGACCATGAGCAAGACTCCATTCTTGTTGAGGTGCAATTTCCCTGTTATCTGATCTGACAGTCCCAGGTGAGATCATCACCCAGACAAAAAGGTCTTTCAGCCCTTGGATCTGGGACATATAGCACAGCACCAGCCTGTGGAAAGAGTGAGCCACCAGGCCCCTGCAGTAACCAAGCCTGGCTCTGTCACAGGCCGACAAGCTGCCAGGCAGGAATCCACAACTGATTTCAAGATCCAAGGGCAGCCTGACCACCCTTATCTACTTCCCAGCTCTCTCCTGCATTTCTCCCAAGCACTGAAGTAGCTTCATGCAGTTTCCTACAGCACCATCATCTCTGGGCACTTGGCTTTGCCCGTGTCTTGTGGAGCGCACAGCTGTGTCCAGGCTGCTGCAGGAGACGTGGAAAAGTACTGCTAAGCCCTGTGTTTAAAATCACAAGTGCTGCTTAATCTTTGTATGTGTTGCAGTGAAGGGCTTTTTGTAGAGAGCAAAGTAGGCGTTCAGAGCAGCACATCCTGAAGCCTCCAGCACTGGAGGAACCTGAAGCCCTTTGGCAGCTTCAGGAAGCACTAAGAGTATGTCACCCTCTTCTTTCAGTGCTGTTCCCCCGTCACACCAATGCTGCTGCCAGAGACAACACCATAAACCTGATCCACACATTCCGGGACTACCTGCACTATCACATCAAGTGCTCAAAGGTACCAAGGGTACGGGACTGGGGTACAGGGTAGCTTTGGCCATCTAACCTGGGTGCTGCAACGAAGGAGCACAGGGCACGGGTGCCCCCCTGAGAACTCACTAGGGTCTGGCATTGCCCTCCCCAGTCATGCAGGGGTGGCAAGTGATCATCACCTTCTCCCTGCTCTTTGGCACAAGGCAGTGCCTGTTTGCTTCCCATCCTAGCGGTGAAGCAGGATTTTTCTCTTTTGGATCTGGCTTCCTTTCTTTCTGGGAACAGAAATGAGGGTAATTGTTCAGAGAGACCTGGCTTTGACCAGGGCTTAGACGGCAATTTTCACTGTTGCTTCCTGAACCCCCCTCATAGCATCTTGGCTGTGCAGAGCTAGGTGTTTCCCCTACAAGGAGCAGAAAGATAGCTCCTACCTCATGTCTGGAAATCTCAGCTACGAAGACAGGATCCTGATGTGTCCCCATTTTGTTCTAATGAAACGCAGGCCTATATTCACACGCGTATGAGGGCGAAAACATCAGATTTCCTCAAGGTGCTGAACCGTGCCCGTCCAGATGCAGAGAAGAAAGAAATGAAAACAATCACGTGAGTAGCAAAGCAGGGCCTGGCTCTCTGGGCTTCTCTGCCAGCCATGAGTTTGCTTCTTCTCAGCGTGGCATACTCTGGTCTGGGGAGGACTGGGACACCATCTGAGAGAGAAAGGGGGCGTTCCAGTGAGGTGCTTGCCTGGGCGCCTTGAGGCAAAAGACTGGATCAGGGTGGGTTGGCCTCCCGGGACCCCTGTGCTCCCTGCACCGCAATCGCTTACTGCCTCACGTGTCCTTTGTAGGAGTTGGGTCTGTGGCAAACTCTGCGCTGGCAGGTCCTTTGCGAAAGAAGGCTCGTACACAGCTCTGCGAGCCCTGGTGTCTCCGTTGCCACCCCCCGCCTCCTCCGCCAAGCCCATGGTGGCATTTGTGGGGCTTTTCCCCTGTTGTATTAAAGCTGGCTGATCGGCTCTGGGGGCAGCTCCAGCTCGCAGGGGGAGCGGCCAGGTCCTTCCTGGGGGTCTGCAGGTGCTGGAACAGGTTCCTGCTGCCCGGTGCGTCTGCAGCTCCTCGAGGCCCCAGGCTGCCCTTGGCCAGCAGATGGCTGGGGCCAGGAGCACTCCCGGGCCACAGTGCTGGCTGGCTGGCTCCCTCTCGTGAATAAAGCAGCCCAGAGCAAAGTGGGTGGAGGAGAGCGGTTGCATGAACATGTTTTCCTCAGGTCCTTTACCCTCTGCCACAGCCCCTTGGTGTCCTTTTTCTGCACATCCTGGCATGTCCCCTTCGCGTTCTCCAGCAAGGGCAGCGGTGTTGTCCCCTCTGTGAAAGCCAACCCCTCCCTACAGCGCTGTGACCCAGTTCTGCAGCCACAAATGCCTGCGAACTCTGAACCAGCAGCGCCTGCCAGGCTCCGAGCGCTCAGCGCACGCGTGTGCCCCACCAGAAGCCCTGTAGCCACCCTGGGGCACCCCAGAACAGCGGCAGGGGCTGTGCTGACCTCTCTCTGCATCTTTTCAGGGGGAAGACATTCACAACCCGTTAACGCCAGGGTCACTGGGGCTGCCGTGGAGGACAAAGGTTGGGGCACTTGCTACCCGATAATCGTAGCTTTTAATGTTGCACCTCTGTGGGCTCATAAGGAATTCAAGCAATCGGGGTCTGTTTGTACGACAGTTTGGGGAGTAATCTGCAGAAACGAGCTGTGCTTGCGAGGACTCGATCGTTCCAAGAAACAAAACCTTAATTCCAGTTTGATTGACTTAATTTCTTTTCTTTTTTTTAATTTTTTTTTTCTTTTCAAGCTGTTTCGCTTTGCAATATGTTACCGGAAATAAGTTGCAGTATTTCTTATGAGAATAATGCAATATTAACTTGTTTTCTTCTGAGTATTTGAGTTCAAAACTCCTGTATCTGAAGAAATACTGTTGGGGTTCATTAATAAAGGAGATCTTTCTATCTTAAGGGGTTGTGGGGCTTTGGCTTGTCAATGCATGTGGCCTTGCCCTGGAAGGGGTGTTTGGAGTCACAAGCACAAGGGGGATAATTACTGTATCCCAGGGCAAATCACTTCTGGTGATCTGTGTCTTGGGGGCTGAAGTGGGGGTGCTGTGCCCAGGTCTAGGGAGTAGTCTGCGTTAGGGAACTCCTGGGCTGCACAGAGCAGGATTCTCCTACATTCAGCTAGCAATCTGCACGCTTCCCTCCTACCCTGACCCCCTCGTTCCCCCCAACAGGAAGAGCTAGGATGGGGGTCTCTGCCTCCACCCAGACCAGCATAAAACCAGTCTGCCACTGGTCCTCAAGCCATGGTTGGATGCTGGGGAGAGCCCTGAGGAGGGAGGGAGCACAACTGTCCACGTCCTCTTCCGCCCAACAAGCAGAGTGGATGGCATCCAGTTAAGTGAAATAATTTATATAATTAAAAGACATTTTCATACAAAACCCCAGGCTTGGCCCCCAGATGGTGAGGGCAAAGTGGGGCAGGCTGGAAAATTACAAAGCACGCACTAGAGAAGGGTGGTGAAACCCATCTCCCTCATCCCTCTGTACACAAGCCACCTGGTAGAGCCAGGACACCGTCGCTCAGCACAGTTCCTAGCGATCGGGGCGCTGGACGCAGAACACTTTGGCTTGGTGGTCACCAGAGGTCGTCACCACAATGGAGGCGTCCCTGGGGGGAGACAGGACTGAGAGATGGAGCTGGGGGCTCTGGCACCAACACCACTGGCCCAGTTCTGATCTGGCCCCCTTCCCCCTTGAGATCTTCAAGTCTCAGCATGGACCTGGGTCTGCCCCCCCACCTTGGGACCAGACCCCAGGGGCACCCAAAAAGGAGAGACAGAGTGTGATTTGAGTTCCTGAGGCTGGACGCCCTTGCCACCCCTGGTCCCTCCACCCATCAAGGAAGGGGTCTGGGGGTTCCCCGCTCACTTGTTGACGGCAAAGTCGAGGATTTCAGCCGAGTGCCCTCGGTACTCGCTGATCATCTTCCCTGAGCGGGCATCCCAGAGCCGCACGGCCCCGTCCAGGCTGCAGGTGTACACCACGGCTGAGCTCTCCTCCCACAGCAACTGCACAATCCCTGACTGGGGCAGGGGGAGGCCACAGTGTGAGCACTGGGGACCCACAGCAAGTCTCAGCTCCTCCCCTGTGCCCCCCAAAGCGCTGTCTGCCATCCCCACAGATAGTAGAGCCAGCCCCCAGAGCCAAGCTGTGGGGCACATTCTCTGTGCAGGGACTGTGGCTGCCTTTGGGGAAGCCCAAGGGGCTGAGGGAGAAGCACAAATTGGGAACTGGCCCCAGGAAAGTCCCTGGGCTCCAAGAGAGGTCTCAGATGGGCTCAAAGACCCTGCCCCAGGCCCAGGGAGAGGGGGTAGGGCAGTACCTCATGTTGACACTTATGCCTCAAGCTCTGTGTGGAAAGGTCGTAGATAGCCAGTGTGCCATCCAGGTAGCCCACAGCAGCCAGTGGCATCCTGCAGAGAGGGGAACAGGTGTTACATGGGCCTGGGGGAAGCAGGGATGGAAGCGCATGAAGGATCAAGGTTGAAGGCAAACTCTATGCTGAAGACTATAGCACATCAAGAAGATGAGGGATAACCAGATGGCCAGGGCCACGAAACATCCTGACCAAGAAACCCAACAGGACACTGAAAGTCAGCAACCAGCCCGAGGTTCACAAGGGAGAAGACGATGTCCTGGTAGGAAAGATCCCCAGCAGCCATGTGTGGAGAGTATCCCAGCCAAACAGTGGTCCATCAGGCTAACCCAGAAACCCAACAGGCTGTGGGGAGGACTGAGCAGCTGGTGTGCCTTGTGCTCCATGTCACACCCAACTGACCCAGGACCTCCACAGCCAGCTGGGAAGGATGAAGGGGAGAGAAATGCAGCAGAACAAGCATGAGGGATGGAAATGGATCTGTTTGCAACAACCCCTGTAAGATCTAGCACTGAAGAGGGTCTGTCCCCACACTCACACATTACAGAAGCCCAGCGACTCCACCGAGTTGGACTCTGCCTCCTCGCCCTCGCCGGCAGGGGCCTTGGGGGCCGTGCTCTCCATCTTGAACACGCACACCACCTGGGTGGAGGGAGGCTGACTAGTCCCCAAGGCGAGGGGAAGGGGACCACCCAGCCAAGCCGAGGTCCCCTTCCTTACCCGGGATCGAGCCTACACCCCCTGGACATGAAGGCCTGATCCCAAGACCTCAGCTCCTCCGAGCAAACGGGGGGGGGAACTTCCTTCTACGCACCCAGCGGGACCACACAGCTACAGGTCCCACCAGTAGCCGGGAGAAAGCAGTTGTGTTGGCCAAGGGCGCCTCCTGCTGGCTGCCGGTGACCACCACAGGCTGCTCAGTGCCGGCAGAGCCCTGAACCACCCGGAGACACCGGCCCGACCCAGAACAGGGGCTCAGGAAGCCGCTCCCCCAGGGCTCCTGGCTCTGCCCCCGCCCACACGGACCCACCTTGCCCGTGGCAGAGTTGATCAGCTTGGCGTGACAGTCCACAGAGCCTGTCATGATCAAACTGCCGTCCTGGTTGCTGGCCACACATGTCAAGGGGTCCTGGTGGCCGTCCTGGCCTGGGGGGCAAGCAGGAGAGGCGTAAGCTCCAGCTGTCCTCCCCACAGAGAGCTGGTGGGCCTCAAAACCCACTCTCCTGCAGCCTCCACCTTGCCTGGCTCTGCCAGCACCCTGGTGGCAAAGAGCAGCCACCTGCGGGGACAGGAAAACCCAGCACCAGGCTCCCTCCAGCTGCCGCTGGCCTTGGAGGGTACCACCTCGCCACCCAGGCAGAGGTCAGAGCTCACTCGAAGGAGCCATTCCCCAATTAGGGAGCACCCCAGGTGATTAACCTCTTCCCTACCTTTCAGGACATGCAGCGAGGTTCCCTGCTTCAGGTCCCAGATGCGCATGGTCCCATCCTCGTACCCCACCACTGCTCGCTTCCCTGGATGTGACAGAGCCAGCGGATAGAGCCAGAGCTTCCCTCGTCCCTCCACCTCCCACTAAGCAGAGACTGGCAGAAGCAGGAGGGCAGATGGTGGCAGTGGGATCTGTCACAGGAGCTGGTGACATTCCCCGCCCTGGACAGCTCCTGTGCCTCACCGTCAGGCAGGATCCTGCCACACGTGGCCGGGCATGCAGGGCCCTGGAAGGTTTTGCAGTCTCCACTCGGGATCTTCCACATCCAGGAGTTGCCATCAGCCGTGCCCGCCAGAAGGACGTGGGCTTGAGGGTGCCACTCCATCCACTGGGCAGAGAGAGGGACGGGCAGTGTCACAGGGGTGGTGTCCCCCACCACCACCCAGCTGAGTCCTGGCTGCTGGCCCACAAGCTTCTCAGGGCACCAGGGGTCCTGCTGCTCACCTCCAAGTCCCCCACCTCAAAGGACCACACTTCTTCTTTGGAGTCCACCCGCCACACTTTGATAAGCCCAGACATGTCACCCGTGGCCACAAACACAGAGTCGTGACTGAAGCCAGCACAGGTGACCGAGTCCTTGTGTCCTAGAGGCGTTGGGGGACAGAGACTGCTCAGGCCAAACTATGGAGGATGGTCAGGAGCCTGGCTCCAGCAGAGCATCCGCTGGGGAAGAGTGTGTCTGGAAAGGCGTGCCTGGGAGAGGGCACAGCCGCTCACTCAGACAGCCTCGAGCACCTCACCTGAGCATTCAAACAGGAGCTCTCCATCGCTCACACGCCACACAAAGGCCTTGTCGTCCTCCCCGCCTGTCACCGCCAGCGTGTTGGTCTTGGGGTCAAGGCTCACGCAGAAAACAGAAGCTTCATAGAAGAGAGGCTACATGGCTCGGACACTGTTCATGCCCCACCCGACATTCCCAGGGGATCCAAACCCCATGCAATGCCAGGTCTGGGTGGGATGTCAGCAAGCTGAACTCCCAACCCAAAACAGTCGCAATCTATTTTTCCTGTGGGGGATGAGCACCTGCCAAGCTCAGGACAAGCCACCACAGTAGGAGCCTCAAAGGGCTTCGCTACCAGAATGTGAGAAAAGAGCAAAGCCTCACAGCCCCGAGTTGTGACAACTGTCCCAGGAATGGCCGGGAGGCAGCAGCCTGGCAGGGACCTGCTGCAGCCCCTTACTCTGGGGAAAGCCAGGGTGGGAGCGGGCCCTGAGGGTGACCCCCGCTGTCCCTGCCCCTCACTCACCCGAGTGGAGGGAGAACGTGACCTCGCTGTCGTCCTGCGCCTCCATGCTGTCCTCCACCCCCTCGTCGTCCTCCGTCTCCCAAGCCTCAGCGTCGGGCTCTTCTGCCCCCTCATCGTCAAAGTCCACATCCTCCATCTCGTCGGCCAGGTCATCTACAGAGGGCGAAGGTCAGGACGCAGTCGCGGCCTGCCCGGCTCGGCCCTTCCAGGGCAGGCGGCTGCGGGCACGGGGGGACCTCGGGGGTCCCCGGGGGACGGGTCAGCGGGGGGGACG
>VZTL01026867.1:3045-30697 GCA_013400535.1 Scopus umbretta
TTTTCCCAAGTAACCAGCGATAGGACAAGAGGAAATGGCCTCAAGTTGCACCAGGGGAGGTTTAGATTGGATATTAGGAAAAATTTATTCATTGAAAGAGTGGTGAGGCATTGGAATAGGCTGCCCAGGGGGGTGGTGGAGTCCCCATCCCTGGAGGTGTTCAAAAAATGTGTGGATGTGATACTCCAGGACATGGTTTAGTAGACATGGTGTTGTTGGGTTGACGGTTGGACTAGATGATCTTAGAGGTCTTTTCCAACCTTAATGATTCTATGATTCTATGTTGTGAGGGACAGTGTTGAAGACTTTACAGAAGTCCCATATAGATGACATCCCTTGCTTTTCCTTTGTCCACTGATGCAGTCACCTCTTCATAGGAAGCCACTAGGTCAGGCTATATATATATTAGATATTTCAAATTCACACATTCCCACAGAAGTATCATAGTGTTTTTCTGTGCCCTTTTTCAAAATCCTTCCTGTCCTGGTTTCAGCTGAATTCAGAGTTCATTTTCTTCCTAGTAGCTGCTATAGTGCTGTGGTTTTGGACTTAGTATGAGAACAATGCTGATAACACGCTGATGTTTTATTTGTTGCTAAGTAGTGTTTACACTAGTCAAGGACTTTTTAGCTTCCCATGCTCTGCCAGGGGCACAAGAAGCTGGGAGGGAACGCAGGCACGACAGCTGACCCCAACTGGCCACAGGGCTATGCCATATCACCTGACGTCACGCTCAGTATAGAAACTGGGGGGAGCTGGCTGGGGGGGCAGCGATTGCTGCTCGGGGACGGGCTGGGTAGAGTCCCCATCCCTGGAGGTGTTCAAAAAACGTCCAAATGTGCCACTTTGGGACATGATTTAGTAGTCATGGTGTTGTTGGGTTGACGGTCAGACTAGATGATCTCAGAGGTCTTTTCCAACCTTAATAATTCTGTGATTCTATGCCTTTGATTTAAACCATGCCCTTAATTATTTCCGATGTGGAGTTCTTCTAAGATATTTTTTTTAACCCTTTTGACAGTTGCAGTATTTAATTTCCAAATACTGAACAGCTCTTTCTTCTGTAGAGTTGAGAATTTGTTGTAATTTCATAAAATAATTAGATTTAATTCGATTCTAACTATAATTGGCTTTCCTTTATGAGTGAAGTACCTGACAATGTGCTTTCTGACAATATTTCCATCCCTTAATAAATTCCACTAGCAGTTTGTTACCATCTCAAAGGCCCCAGTGTTCAACCAAACCCCAATGTGCAATTCAGAAGAGATTCTGTTGTGTAACCAATAATTGCAAAACATGAAACAGAATTTCACACATTTAGATGCAAACCACACTGCTCTGCTGGCAGATATGCAGAAAATGAATACGAATCCTTACTTTGTGACTGGGAACCATCAGCAGATGTTCTTGTTGATGATGACCTGTAGTTTAAAAGGCAATTCTCGATTTTACCACTGGGATTCTTCTGCAGTTTGTGAGGTCTTCTTCATTTTTCCAAAAAAAAAAATCCATTACTACTGTGAAAAGCCCCATTTCATGGGGTAGAAGCCCACAATGTTGCTCCACCTTACTTAGTAGATGAAATTCTGAACAGTACGTAAAATAGTTTTTTTTAAATAATGTAAAAATTAACCCATATCTTTCTCTTCTGAATACATTATGACTTGGGGAAGACAAATTTGTGGAGAATAGCTTTGTATGGTACCTTTTAATTCTTGTTGTATGTTCTGTGTAGGTGGTATAATACAAAAGCAGACATTTATAAAAAATTTTCATTCAATTATTTAAGGACAGCTTACCCAGGGGAATAGGCATGAAAAGCACTCATCTGAACTTTTTCCAGTAAAATTTCTTATGGCATTTCCATCAGACAAGTCTTCCTAGCAAACTGAAGATGATCATGGATGTTATTATCAGTTTAAAAAAAATAAATTCAAGATTATGTTCTGCTTCCCCCCCAAATTTTCACAGAAGACTGTAGAATATACACTTTCATCAGCTTGAGAATCTTGATTAAGAGTGAAGGAATACATACCTGAAGGGAGGGTGCAACAAAAATGGAGCAAGGCTGCTTTCAGTGATGCCCAGTGACAGGACAAGAGTCAATGGGCACCAGCTGAAACACAGGAGGTTCCCTCTGAAACATCAAGAAACACTTTCTTACTAGATGTGAAATTTTAGTTTCCAAGCATTTGGTACAGTAGATAATGTCACTTATACAGTGGTCAGAGAATTATGAGTTTGTTTTCAGCTTCATTGTTTGTTTCTCTTTTATAGCCTCTCAAGTTTTTGACATTGTTCTTCCTCAGTAATAATTTTACAGTGTTAATAAGATCAAAAATACTTGATAACCTGGTTGAAAGACAAAAAATTTAATTAAATAAAAAATGTCATCCAGTGTCTTCCTGATATTTTAAGTATGAACTATAAAATTTAAAATTTTTGTGTCAATATATTAGTCTTAAAATTTTTAAAATAAGTATTTTCACTGAACAATATTTTTGTATAAAAGTTGTCATAAATTAAAGATAAATATTAAAAATAAGATTTTAAAAGTGAGGAAATAGATTAGACAACATAGAAAAATATTTTATTTCTACTTGAAGTAAATGTTTTCCTTTAATAAAAAATTAGATTTTCTTTGTTTTATTTGGTTTTGGTATTAAGGCAAAACTCTACTTTTGTCCAAAATAAATAAAAAAAACATGTCTTCCTAACTGCAATCTAGAAAATAAAAATTGTTCTGTAGGAACAAATTAAAATGCATCAGTCCTTTTACAGACTGTAGAACAGAACAGCAGTTTGGGTAGTGGGATCTATTTTCAGCTCCCTGCTCTGTCTGAGGGAGATAACGCAAAAATCCAAGCCTGATTATCCCTACAATACTGATCAGAAACTAACTTCAAACTTGAGATCATCTTTGGTAATAAGCATTAAAACAGGTAGAGTATTGTTCAAATCCTGCAGAGTACCTTGCAATTTTTCATTAGACTGGAAAACAAAAAGCAAAACCAATCCAAATTCAGTAGTGTTTTTGCATTGAGACTTGTATTTAATATATATATATATAAGAGTGTATATGTATATATAAGCATATAAAAGAGTATTTAATGTTTATTAGTCAGCACATACTAATATCAACCAAAAGGGAAGAAAATATTTTCAGTATCTATATCCTGAAACCTCCAACTCTTTTGTGACTCAGTAATCAGTACAGTCATACAACAACATCCTGAATCCTGTTCCTTACAATAAAACCCCATGTTTTTTTACACAAAAAAATTTTTACAATGAGGGTGGTGAAACACTGGAATGACTTGCCCAGAGAGGTAGTGGAGGCTCCATCCCTAGAAACATTCAAGGTCAGGTTGGACGAGGCTCTGAGCAACCTGATTTAATTAAAGAAGTCCCTGCTTACTGCAGGGGGGTTGGGCTAGATGACCTTCAAAGGTCCCTTCCAACCCAAACCATTCTATGATTCTATAATTCTATGAAAGCATGAAGCAAGTAGGAAGTAGGTTTTGAAAGCTTTCATGTGTTTATTGTTATTCAGAAAACCAGAAGCTCAGTATCAACAGATATTTATCAGATATTCATCACAGAAGTGCCACATTAACTAGTAGAAGGACGAGGTGGCTTCACATGATATTTTCAACAAAATAAACACTATTGACCAAGTATAATTGTTTGGGATAGTACTGCCATTCAACTGAAACTTCAGGAATGATACAGTAGTTTAGTGCAGTTATATTACCCAAATACTGTGAGAGATGATACAGTAAGTATCTTAGTGATTTCAATGTTAGTGAAAATAGTGGCACTTGAGGCACATTTGTGTTCTGGGTTAACCCCAGTAGAGAGCTAAGCACCAAACACCTGCTTGCTCATGCTCCCACAGTGGGATCAAGGAGAGAAAACTCATGGGTTGAGATAAAGACAGTTTATTAGGTACAGAAAAAGCTGCATGTGCAAGCAAAGCAAAATAAGGAATTCAGTCACTGCTTCCCATTGGCAGGTGGGTGTTCAGCCATTTTCCAGGAAAGCAGGGCTCCATGACGAATAACTGTTACTTGGGAAGACAAATGCCATCACTCCAAATGTCCCCCATTCCTTCTTCTTTCCCCAGATTTTATGGCTAAGCATACTGTCATATGGTCTGGGATACCCCTTTGGTCAGTTGGTGTCAGCTGTCCTAGCTGTGTCCTCTCCAAACTTCTTGTGCACTCACAGCCTACTCACTGGTGAGGTGGTTTGAGAAACAGAGAAGACTTTGTAAGCACTGCTCAGTAGCAACAAAAACATCCCTGTCTTACCAACACTGTTTTGGTCACAAATCCAAAATACAGCATCATGTGAGCAAATATGAAGAAAATTAACACTATCCCAAAATTAACTGTATGCCAGCCAAAACCAGTACAATTTGGCAGAGAAAACCATTTTTCCATTTCAGCATTTGACATAATGCGCCCTGTTAAAGGTTCAAAGCATAAGATGACACAGATCAGCTTGCTAGTTTTGTATGAGTCATATTCTTATGTCTCAGGACTCTAAATCAATTATCTTAAATCAGAAGATTTGACCATTTCCTAAATGTCTATGACTCTTTTTCTGAATATGTAGAATACCCATGGTGATATATAGATCTGAAGAGTTTTACTGTTATGAGGTACTCTGAATTATTTAAAAATACAAAGGGAGGGAAAAAATACCTAGCAGATAAACATTCTACAAGCAAATTAATTACAATTCATAAAAAGATGGTTCATAGTTCATAGATGGCTCATAGTGCAAAGAGCAAGTACTTAAAATCATTATAGAACAAATTTTGAAAACACAAGTATGGGTTCATTTAGTGGATCTCTACCTGTAGACTAAGTGAAAATACCTGACATCAGTGCAAGGAGCTTTTTTGCAGTTATATACAGCTAGCTGGCACTGGGAATGGTTTTGTAAAAACAGGTTGTTGGTTTTGTTTTTTTGGTTTTTTTAGTACATCATTTCTGCAAAATCCTCATCAATTTCCTTCCAAAACTGGTTCCAGTGTCCTCTTCCTACAACTTCACTAGGATTATTTATATAAGTAGGATTGTTTTGTTTGTTTGTAAGACAATTATTATACATTTGGTTCATGGCATGTGAGTACTTCATGTTCAGGTCTGTTTCTAGCTCCTGTTAGAAGCTATAATAAAACCAAGGCACAACCTGATGATAGAGGCTTGCCATATATAAGTAAGACTATTACACAGGCTGCTTTAGAAGTACCAGATTAGTCCATAAATCTTAAAAATAAGCATAGGTTAAAAATGTACACACGTGAGCTATGAAACTATTAATTTCTAAAATGACCTTTACAAATTCTATGCAAATTATCGGGCACCATTCTTACAAACATTTCAGTCTGATAATTCCTGAGATGTTAAGCACCATATTCAGTGGGATGTGTCCTTATCATATGGGTAAACAGTACCACAGACAACCTAAAAAAGTATTTTCCTGTTACAATTCTCACTTGAGAAACCAAGAAACTTTTATAGAATAATATATTTTCAAAACTCAAAGCTGATATTATATCCATTCTCCATTATGCACTGAGGATGAATTAGTACCCTGTCTTCTCTCACTCAGGATGGGGCTGCTTGGTTTGCTCTGTTGGCCATGTCCTGTCTAGCTCTTAAGACAAAAACTGCCTGCTAGGACACATGCTTATTCTCTGAATTTTAATTAACTCTCCCCATTCCTCTTCTTTGCTTCCTTTATTCTTAATGCCTCTTCTTTTTTTTATTTTTGCACTGATAAAAAAAAAAAAGCCAACACCAGGAGAAACTTGGGCAGGCTAGCTGGTCTGTTTTCATAAATGTATCCAGAAAAAAAACTGGGTTTTAGGTGTGTCACTTACTAGTAAAAAAACCCCAAACAACCCAAGAATCTATTTGCAAGAGAATAGAGTAACATCTTAAATTTTCTTTGTTCCTGTTAGACCATAACAGATGAAATTTTCAAAACCAATGTGCTGTTTAGCAGATACTTAGCAGATGGGAAATTGCAACCAAATGGTTAAAGTCTGCCAAGTTGAAAATAGGTACTTATAACAAAAAATGTCAAGCCACCAACATTTTCTCCTGCTATTTACCTTACTCCACTACCTTTACATTAATATGTAAATTTATATAATTTGAAGAACAAATGCATGTTTTTCTTCATTAACGGTTTTGTGTTTCCTTGAGGGAAAAAGAAAACCAAATATATTAATTAGCATGGCTGTCATATGAGACATTTATGCTACCTGACAAGGTATAATTTACTGACTAAAACTCCTAAACAGAAGATAAGTGCCATATTCTGATTTGAGCAATATTATCTGCTGTTCCATCTTGTCTGAAAATAAGGGTGATATTTTTCTTAGTGACAATGGGGCGGCAGCTACATTTCTTAATTTAGAATGTCTTGTTACTTGGTTGTGTCATTCCTCTGCAGGCTACAAGGGGTTGACAGAAATTAAGGAGAAATTAAAGGCACATTTGCACAGGGAAATTAATGTGCTCTACGGTGGACTCTGAATGCACAGTGCACCATCAGCTCTGTTTCTCACTCCCCAGATGGGGCATCTAACATGTGCCTATTACAGAAGTCCTTAAAGCACTCTGAATTTTGTAGGTATTTCTGGAATCCCTATCACATCAGCAGCCTGCACAAATGTTCCAATGAGGTGACTAAATGTCTAACAATAAGAATATCATGGCAATTGCAAAGAAGGACCTCACTCACCTTTTCTAACTGATATCACCCTAATGAATGTAGCTGTGATATCTGGAAGCACATGATGTATAAATATACTCAACATGCATTGGGTGCAGCTGAGTTTCCCTATAAAAACAACATGTGAAACACTCCAAAGTTGGCCCAGGGTAATATTGCAGGTAGAAATGTGGATAGCAATTATCCTATACCTAGGACTGCCCTGTAGCCTCTATGTACAGTTTCCTGTGGAGCAAACTTGAATTTTCTGTGTAAAATAGGTAAAATAGGTTTTGATTCAGAACATTGAACTAACCCACTATTTGCTAAAAGCAAAACTGTGTAACGCAGAATTAAAGACAACAAACTTTTGCCACACTCATAATGGTTTTCATAATTAATCCACCTTCTCTGATAAGCCAGTAGCCTACCCAGTTGTTATTTCATAGCTGTCTACCTGTGATAACAGCTGACCTGCTTTACTGTGATGTCAGCTATAGAAATACTGTTTTGTTTGAATGGTACTCCTATTAAAGCATTTGAAGACTAGAGAAATTCTTTCAGTGTAATTAATAGATAAGACCTGTACTATCTACCCTTGAGGCTGAATGCTAAAAATCTCATATAAGCTACATAACATCCCTTTGGAGAGAGAAAGATGCAGTAAACTCCTCTTCTCTCTTTGACTCTATACTTACTGCAGAGACTCTCTAATCTTTGAGGATACTGTTTTATCATTTTTCACCCAGGCAGACTCCAGGTTACAGACCCTCTGGGTAACCTGTTCCAGTGTTTGACTATCATCATTGTGCAGACTTGTCCCTAATACTGAATTGGAATTTCCCTTGCTGCAGCTTGTGTCTGCTGGCCCCTCATGCACCTCCAAGAAGACTCTGGCCTGGTCTTCTTCACTTCCCTACAGAAGGTAGCTGTAGGTAGCAATAAGATCCCCTCTTCACCTTCTTTTCTTAAGACTGAACAAATCCAGTTCCCACAGCCTTTGTACATTGTGCCCCATCCTCCTAACCTTCTTGGTAGCTGTCTGTTAAACTCACACCAGCATGTCGATAACTTTCTTGTATTGAGGAACCCAAATCTAGACACAGTACTCTACGTGTGATCTCACAAGTGTTCAAGGAAGGAAATAACCACATTCTTCAGCCTGTTGGTCACATTCATGCTAATACAGCCCACTGTGGTTGGTCATCTTCACTATAGCAACGTATTGATGACTCATATTTGAATTCTTGTCCACCATCCACCAGATGCTTTTCTGAAGAGCCCTTTCCTAGCCAGTTAATCACCAGACAATTCCAGATAAGTTGTCAGACAAGAGGTTATTCCATCCTAGATGCAGGACTTGTCATTTGCCTTGTTGAACATCATGAGGCTTTTGTCCATTCATTTTTCCATCTGTCAAGATACCTTTGAATACTAGTCCTGCCTTCCAGTCTATTGACCTTCTCCCCAGCCTCCTTAGTCTGATGTCATTCACAAACTTAATTCCAGGAGGATTTACTCCAGTCTTCCTACAAAATGAAGTGTATGGTTTCCTAGATCCTCCTTCTTGCCCTTCTGGAAGATAAAAGTAATGTTTGTCTTTTCCCAGTCATCATGAACCTCTCTGGACTGACATGACTTTTTGAAGATGAGGAAGAACAGTCTCATAATTACACCAGCCAATTTCCTCAGCATCCTTAGATGCACCCCTTTAGTCCCATGGCTATTTAATGTGTCCAATTTGGTTAAGTCCTCCCTAAGTCTGTCTTCTGATAGTGTGTGTGGTGCATCCCTCACACAGACTCTGACAGTTCATTTATGGTCCTGAAATGCCTGAGGCCAGGCCTTAATTGTTAAAAATAGAGGCAAAGGAGACTGTTTTCCATGTGCTATGTCACTACATTCAATGTTTCACATTTTCCTTAGGCTTCCTTTTGCTGACAAGGTACTTTTAGAAGCCCCTTTTTGGCTTTCTCATCTCTGCCTAGTTTCAGCTTCAGCTGAACTTTGCCTTTCTTAATGCCTTTCCTGCATGTACAGGTTCTTCCCAAGAAGCACATCCCTGCTTCTTCCTTCTGCATATTTTGTTTTTGGAATTTTAGCTCAATCATGAATTCCCCATTCATCAGTACTTGCCTTCTGCCATGGTTGCTTGACTTCCTGCACATCAAAATGGATGATTCTTTTGCTTTGAGGAGCCTTTTATGAACAAGCTCTTCTGAGCCCCTTTGGTCTTCAGAGGAGTTTCCAATGAGGTGCTGCCAAACATATCCCTGAATAAGCTGAAATCTGCTTTCCTGAAGTCCATGTTTGTGATGCTACTATTCATCTTGCTCACTTCTCTTAGGATCTTAAACTCTCCTATCTTGGGAGCATTGGCCCCTGCTGTCAAATATGCTGTTGACCTTAATACCCTTAATAATCAGTCCTTCCTTTATCATGAATAGCATGTCCAATCACCTTGACCTGCCAGCTCACAGATCACTTACTTGTGTCAAGAAATAATCCTTGATATTCTCCAGAAATCTACATTGCTTGTGTCGCCCAGCATTGTCCTTCCAGCATATGTCAGGATGGTAAAGCCCTCCATGAGAACAATGGCCTGTAAGAGTGGAGCTTCCTGCAGATGTCAGTACTTCCTCTTCTCAGTTGGGCACTCTGTAGCAGAATTGTATCACAATGTCACACACCCCATGCTAGTATATCCTCTGATCCTACCTGTAAGTTCTCAGCTGCTTGTTATTCACTCCAAAGCACAGCTCCATTCACTTAAACTGTTGCTTTGTGTAGAGAATGACTCCTCCTACTAGTCTTCCTGGCCAGCCCTTCCTAAAGTGAAAGGCCGAGAAAACTGTATATTCCAAGAGATCGATATATAGACTCTTTTGCATACCATTCAAAGGGACCAACAGTTCTCCATTCAAGTCATATTCTCTAGCTACATATGATTTCGTATTTTCTTTCTATTTCTATACTGGTGAGTATAAGATGAACTTCATATGGTACGCAACGATAAGCCAAATGGTATGCTGTTATGTTTGCACAGTGTTGTGACATTCATAAAACTTTCTATTCTTAAGAACATAGTTCCTTGTGCACTGTGTATTGACCAGCCTCACACCAGGACCAAGAAAATTCACCAGTTCAATTAGGCTGGTGCCTTAGAAGGCATGCAAGACGATACAATAATATTAGGTAGCCATGTTAGAGAAGGATATGACTATCTTTACAATAAATATTAAGTGCATTTTTTTCTCCTCCCTGGATTCCCCACAGAAGACTCACTCTTTCGGGCAAAATGACGGTTCATGTTTGTCTCCTGCATCAGCAAAGGTGAAGCACAGACAGTAAAAACAGGGAAGGATACAATTAGAAACCTGGCATCTAAGACCTCACCATTGGTATTTTAAGCTCAGAGGAGACAATGCCTCCTTTACACCAGTATCTCTCACTTGTTTTCCTTGCCAGTTGTGTACTCTAAGCTGCCATTTTCATCTCAGAAAGAGCACTGCAAAATATTTCCTACTACAATAGTCCTACTATTAATGGTTACCTGTAATATTATCTTCTCTTACCACAGAA
The DNA here is from genome assembly GCA_013400535.1 of Scopus umbretta. Taxonomy (NCBI): domain Eukaryota; kingdom Metazoa; phylum Chordata; class Aves; order Pelecaniformes; family Scopidae; genus Scopus; species Scopus umbretta. The sequence goes on from VZTL01026867.1 coordinate 13,363, forward strand.
GTAGAGAGGACAACTGTTGTTCTTAACACCTATTACAGAACTAGCAGAAGGATCAATGCTCTTGAAATGGAGATTTTCTCATTTCTCTTTCTTTTTCTCATTAGAATTATTTATAAGTAAGGCACATATTTCCTGTACCACTTCAGATAGGGTCAGCATGGTTTGAATAAGACCAAAGCTACAGCACAGAGTTTAGAAATGCTTGCATAAGACAAATGTTAAATACCCTCCAGCACAGGGAAAAAAAAACAAAAGAAGAAATTAAGGCTGTAATATTTTATTGCAGTTCACTGAGAACAGTTTCAGTGTTTAAATACATTTCTGTCTCAAGATTAATTAAATGAAGACTACACTAATCTATTCCACTCAGGTCTTTACTAACAGTCCATGGGCATTTAAGGGACAATCTACATGTTTGTGTAAATGTACAACATTAGAATGTAAAAGTTTATGTGCAAGTTTTCTCTTTCTCATGCAGCAAAGAATAGTAATTGTTGATAAAATTTTGACAAGAGTAAATGAAATTTGTATGAGTTTCTAATTCAAAGTATATTAATGTGTCACAGTGGAAGTGCTCTTTAAATATTAAAATCCTGAAAATGTATTCAAAAGCGTATGGTACTTGTAAAAATAATTTTACCATGCAAAGTTAACGAGGAGGTTGTGTGCTATGGCACTCTAATTGTAATGTGTACTGTAATTTTCAGCCTGACAAGAGATTTAGGCCCAATCTGCTGCCACAGAAGACAATTCCCACTAAAAGCCATCTGCAAAACATGGCTTCTGAAGGGAAAGCCACAGGGAATAGTAGCAGGGAGAACTAAACAGCAGTGTCTTAATACTGAACCATTGTTGTGATGGTTTCCTGACAGACTGCAGAACTTGAGTCTTTTTTGGGGTGACAAACCCAGTTATTCTCCTGACATGCAAATAAGAAAACCAGTGAGTGCATAGGAGAACTAGGGGAATGGTCTTTTAATTGATTAATGGGAAATGCTGGATCATTTGTGAGCAGTACTAAAAGTTACAATTTACAGAAAGTAATAAAAAATATTGAAGTTTCAGTAAGAATGGAACAGAAGACAGATTATTATTCTCCATCCTCAAAAGTGTCATAATCAAGTTTTAGTTATTAGTCACATACCTTTCAAACTGCTTAGATGCTTCTGCATTGTGCTATAAAGGATATTCCTCACCAGAAAGAGCTTGCAAATTGAGTAAACTCTATATGGGGTTGAAAACAGTTTGCACATAATTCAGCATGCTTATTTATAAATGTAAGACCACTGTTGAAGAGATTTTTGTAGAGATAGAGATGAAGAGGACAAAGCTGCAAAGTCAACAGGTGGGCTGTGAAGCTGGGAGTATGTTTAAGCACATTTCATACTGATGATTTTAACTGGGAAAAAAATGGAAGACTCATATCCTGTCCCACAGTGCTTTGGGGAGTCTGGAGATAGGTTCTATCTGAGCAGAAAATATATTCCAGGCATACAGCCAAGACAGAGAATGGCAGAAGAGACAACCAAGGGGAAAGTGAAAAGAAGAGAGACTGTCAGAGTGCAGAGTCCAAGAGAGGGGAATTTAATTAGTAGCAAGCTATTATGTAAACATTTAGATGGAACTGGTGACTATTCAAAATTATGTTTCTCACCAAAAAGTGAATATGAAGTGACAGTTAGGCTACCAACAGCTGCTGAACGGGCAGCTAGAGATAAGAAAAAAACATCTAGATAGAGAAGATAAGCATTAAAATGGAAGTTAAAAACAATAACTGGTACGGGAGCTATAATTGGTTTCTTAATTTTTTTTACTGCCTTTCTGCTGGGAGCTGTTTTCCTTGGTGGAAAGACAGTGAAACTAGCACTCTCCAAAATGATCTTTATTAAAGAAAAAAATTAAAATGTGTGCAGAAGAGACATTACAAAACTTGTGATCAGATTCAGAAAAGCATAAGTCCATTCCAATTTAGCCAACCTGATAAGCAAATTTTGAATTAAAGTAAGTATTCAACTGTTTTGAATAACTAGGATGTTTGCACAAATTTAGCATTTTTAAAGACATTTGGCTTTCAAGCATTTAGGGCAAGGATTCACTGGAGCCTCTTACACATGCTAGCCTATTACTTTATTGCTGTACTAAACAGTTCTATCAAATACTTATGTCTCACCTAAACTTCAGTTCAACCTTAAATTTTCTAAAATATACATTGTATGAATTAACAGTAGTAACAATACAGACGTACATAAACAATGAATGTGCAAAGCCAGTCACAGAAGAAATATTCAATCTTGTAGCACATTGACTTATTCATGGGGGAGAACAAGAAAAATATCCCTGCTTTCTCTCAAATTCTCTCTTCAGTGACCCTACATGTTCCATAATATCCTAGCAAGAGAATGTATTATAGCCCTCCTATTTATATTTCTCCTGGATTATTTTATGATTTTCTAAATATATCATGTCATGTTATTTATCTTGGTACCCAGATGCAGGATGTTTGCCTAGTCTACTGACTCTGGGATTCTTGCAAATAAATCACTGCTTAAGAGTGCATGCTGCAAGGCCAGGGTTAACTGAAACACCAAACATTTTTCAATTATACACTGTCTCAATAACATTGTCATGCAGAACAAAACAGACTAATTTGATTTCCAGAATTAAAGGAGTAGATTATTGCTCCTCCACAGATGGCCTTCCATAAATCTAGAGGGAAAGAAAATCTATTAGAACAATCAAGATTTGAATAGACAATGCAAAGTGATCTAAAAATACTGCAGTTTTTGTATGACTAACTTTGCTTCAGTTTGCTAGTCAAAGGTTCCTCACAAAGGGTGAAGAAACTCAATAATATAAAAAAAGCGTTCACATTAAAGTAAGCATCCCTAAATAACAATGGCATTCCAGACTATTTCCAAGGAATACATGCATAAGTATTCAAATGACAGAATGACACAATCTCAGAATAGTTGAAGTTGGCAGGGACCTCTGGAGAAAGTCTTAGCGTATCCCCAGGCTCAAAGCAGTACACGTCAGAGCAGGTTGCACAGCGCATTGTCCAGTCAGGTTTTGAATATCTGCGAGAAAGGAGACTCCACAACCTCTCCTGGAAATCTATTCCAGTGTTTGAAAAGCCTCACGGTAAAAAAAACACAGTACCTCACAGTGAAAAAGTGGTTTTTTATGTTCAGATAGAATTTCCTGTATTTCAGTGTGTGCTGATTACCTCTTGTCCTATTATTGGGCACTACTGAGAAAAGTCTGGCCCCATCTCCTTCCTGGCCCCCATCAAGTATTTATACACATTGTCAAGACCCTTTGAGCCTTTTGTTTTCCAGGCTGAATAGTCCCAGCTCTCTCAGCCTCTCCTTGTACTGTTCCAGTCTCATCATCACCCTCATAGACCTTGGTTGATCTTGCTTCAGCACGTCCATGTACTGAGGAGCCCAGCACTGGACAGAGCACCCCAGATGTGTCTCAACAGTGATGAGCAGAGGGGAAGGATCATCTCTGTTGACTTGCTGGCAACACTCTGCCTGTTGCATCCTAGAAGGCTGGTGGCCTTCTTTGCCACAAGGCTACATTGCTGGCTCATGTTCAACTTGGTTTCCACCAGGACCCAGCCTGTGCTGGTGCATTGGGTTATTCCTCCCCAGGTGCAGAACTGGGCATTTCTTTTTGTTGAACTTCTTGAAATTCCTCTGTCCAGTTCTCCACCTTGTCCATGTCCCTCTGAATGGCAGTAAGATCTTCTAATGAATAAACCAAACTCCCTACTCCCCATTTTGTATCACCTGTGAACTTAGTGAGGGTGCACACTGTCCAATCATCCACCTCATTAACAAAGATGTTAAGCTGTATTGGCCTTGGTCTTAACTCCTGGGGTACACCATAAGTGACTGGCCTCCAGCTGAACTTTGTGTTGATCACAATCTTTTGAGCCTGGCAATTCAGCCAGTTGTCAATCCACTTCACTGTCCACTTACCCAGTCAACACACGAATACTTCTTGTATTTTTCACAATTTGTAAGGAGAAAGAGGAACTGAACTAATAATGAGTTTGCAGATCTTTAGATTTGTACCTTATGTCACTATGCAAATTTTTAAAAATTTATTCCACTGCCTAATATGCTTATCATTTCCTAGCCCACCCATTCCCTTGTAATATCTGGAGAATAATGATAATTTCAGCCACTCAAACCTCTTCACATCCAGCTCTGTAGCCAGTTTTGCTCAGCCTGTATGGGGAATATGACTCCCTGTACTTTACAGTTTCTTTAATTCTTTGCTTTCTAATTACTCAATAAGAGAGGTCTTTTGCTACTTTAAATCAAGATATGTAAAGATAGTTTGTGGGATACATTGTGAATTACAGATGTCAAAATGTGTATCATGAGGAAGAGTTATAATTTACATTACCCTGGTTTCAAGACTATAATTTAGCAATTTCTGGCATAAAGTTACTAGGCATTTAGCATCCTGAATAAATAATACAGCATCCTTCCTTTAAAACATTCCACTCCGTAAAACAAACATTCCACTACCAGGAAGAACAAGCACGCTACTTGCTCTGTTCCTTAGATAATCAGATATCTTTCTATCAGAAAGAAAATTATCTGCATAACCACGCAACTCAATAAAACTAAAAACCATACCCTAACCAGGATCCTTTCATTGTTTAGACTTGTCATCCCACCCTACACAAAATTTTTCTCTTTCCTCTTCTCTTTATTCCTTGGCAATTATTCATTTCCTACTCACTACATTGACATACAGACATAAAAGAGTTTTCACATTATGCCTTACAGGTGGTTCTTCATGTGCTTATGAGTAAAACATGAAATACAAACAGCAGGAGCAATTGTCAGGTGGAATTCCTTGTTTCTCTTGATTTCTTTTTCTAGCCAATTAAAAAAATTTAGCTGGCCCAAGAATGATGTATTGGGTTTGTGCAGCAAGGTTTTGGTAGCGGGGGTGGGGGGTACAGGGGTGGCTTCTGTGAGAAGCTGCTAGAAGCTTCCCCCATATCCGACAGAGCCAACACCAGCCAGCTCCAAGATGGACCTGCCACTGGCCAAGGCCAAGCCAATAAGCAACAGTGCTAGCACCTCTGGGAAAATATACTTAAGAAGGTGGGAGAAAAAAAAAAAGAGCCCAGCACAAACTGCAGCTGGAGTGAGGAGTGAGATATGTGAAAGGAACAACTCTGCAGACACCACTGTCAGGGAAGAAGGAGGGGGAAGAGGTGCTCTAGGGTGCCAGAACAGAGATTCCCCTGCAGCCTGTGGTGAAGACCATGGTGAGGCAGGCTGTCCCCCTGCAGCCCATGGAGGTTAACGGTGGAGCAGATATCCACCTGCAGCCCATGGAGGTTAACGGTGGAGCAGATATCCACCTGCAGTCCATGGAGGACTCCATGCCAGAGCAGGTGGATACCTGGAGGAGGCTGTAACCCTGTGGGAAGCCCAAGCTGGAGCAGGCTCCTGGCAGGACCTGTGGACCCACGGAGAGAGGAGCCTCCACTGGCGCAGGTTTGCTGGCAGGACTTGTGACTCCCATGGGGGATCCACACTGGAGCAGTCTGTTCCTGAAGGACTACACCCTGTGGAAGGGACCCATGCTGGAGCAGTTTGTGAAGAACTGCAGCCTGTAGAGCAGCACTTATGTTGGAGAAGTTTGTGGGGGACTGTCTCCCATTGGAGGAACCCCATGCTGGAGCAGGGGAAGAGAGTGAGGAGTCCTCCTCCTGATGAAGAAGGAATGGCAGAGACAATGTGTGTTGAACTGGCTGCAACTCCCATTCCCCATCCCTCTGTGTGGCTCAGGGGGAGGAGGTAGAGAAAATCAGGAGTGAAGCTGAGCCTGGGAAGAAGGGAGGTTGGGGGGGAAGTTGTTTTGAGATTTGGGTTTATTTCTCGTTACTCTACTCTGTTTTGACTGGTAATAAATTAAACTGACTTTCCCCAAGATGAGTCTGTTTTGCCCATGTTGGTAATTGCTGAGTGATCTCCCCCTGTCCTTGTCTCAACCCATGAGCTTTTTTTTTGTTGTATTTTCTCTCTCCTGTCCAGTTGAGAAGAGTAGTGCTAGAGCAGCTTTGGTGGACATTTGACATCTAGCCAGGGTCAACCCACCTCAGATGGAGTAAATATTTTTGATCTACCAGATACCAAAGAAAAGAGGGATGAATTATCATTATGCTTGCAGGTTTGGATAGATTTTAAACACATATGTTAGCATCATAAGATAATTTCCAGGCAGCAAATTAAAATGCCTCTTTAAGTCATTGGAATTGCTTGTGATATTGCAATGCTGGGATGTGTGATGCAATGCGTGGATAGTACTGAAACCACAGGAAAATACTGAATAAGTTTCATGTAGAAATCAGTAACAACAAACATGAACAATGTATATGCTGCAACTACTTGGGCATATTAATTACTTCTAACAATTAGATAAGGAAAGATATTTAAAAAGTATACAGAATAGGAATGGATTTTAATTTTTAACTCCAAGAAACTGATGAGAAAAAAAGGAAATTAAGCTCTGCAAGTAGTAAAGTTTAGTAAGATAGGGGCACATTCAAGAAGGACAAAAGACCACCAAGCATCTTTGCAGCAGAAGAATTGCTTTTTTACTTTACATTTGGGACCAATATTGTAGAATTATGTGTAGAGAAGAAGCTGTAACAGGAACTGCAAAAGGTTGTGAAGATCAGCTGTGAAAAATGTCAGTGTATGCTTAGGACCATGGAAGACAGACTATCTAAGAGCTTTTTGGAAAGCTACTGTGTTCAAACTTATGGGTAACTAGAAATAATATATACAGGTAAGGTGAATTTATTAAATTGGCAATTAAAATTAATTGCTAAACTGGGGAAAAAAATATTGTCAGAGAGAACCAAGAAAAGTAGTATGTTCTAAATCAATGACACAAGGAAATAGTAGCAATAGTGGGTTTTTTAATTTTATTTTTACTCATGGTTCTGTTAAATTGTTGTTGTCATATTGAAAAAATCAGAAATCTAGGAGGACACAGAAATTTTGAAAGGTTTCTGCAAACATGTTTAGTGAATGACATTCCTTTCTGTTTGAAAATGCAGACCAGATAAAGCTTTTTAGACAAGTGAGCATTTAGAGAAAAGGAGTCTCATATTTTTAGTAGAAGCTATATGAGATATTTTTCTTGGACTTGGTTTGGAACAGGAACATTAGTGCCTTATGATTACTTATTCATAATTTTACTGAGATACTCCAAATATGCCACTGTGTTTACAATAATTGTAAATCGTATCTGAAATATAATTTCAGTATGATTCAAGTTTACATGTGTGTGCGTATTTGCCTTTCCTTGGAAGTTTTATTCCCAAGACAGAGATAATAAATGCAGCATTTTCTTTCATAATTCTAAGCAATACTACAAAATAAATGAGGTGCTGGTTAATCTGTAATATTTGGTCTTCAATTAATCATGACCAATATAAGATAAGAATCTCATTATTTATGCTGATGTCTCCACAAGAAAACCAAGAGAAGTATAACAACAGGATTAGAAGACATCAATAATTTCTTCAGTAAATGCTGTGTTAAACAAAATGTTATTTGCAGGCTAAGATATTTATGATTAAGTACAGATTTAAACAAGAACTGATCTATCAGTACAGTCTTGCTGAAATCACATATAGTTAAGAATCTACAAGTGTTTTAACCCTCTTTATAGAGTAGGCTATCTATGTAAAAGTGCTCTGTGTGTTGGAACTCCAGCTGACTCTATCATTTCGGTAGTAATTTTGTGGAAAAAAGACAATTTTCACTGAAGTCTTGATATCAGTTCCATTAGAAACAATAGTAAATTTCTGTTGTCTTAAGGTGTATAATATTGAGATATTAAAAACATGTGAAATTCTACTGTTAATTTGACCCTCTTTCCACTGAGGTCAATCAGGATATATAGGTCAGGTAAAGATTTAGGCCCATGTAGAGTGCTTTGGAAAATCATACCATTCCTCCACCATTCATCTAGTTAACTGTGCCCTAAGGTGTAGTGAACTAACATAAGGATCGAGATTACCTAAATTCTGCTTAAGCTGCAGTAGCATTTTGTTTGTTTTCTAATGATACGAGAAGACAATTTACCATCTGAAAGAGAGGGAGAAAGACAAAGAGGGCTAGTGAAGAGGAAATAATAATGGTATGTAGACTAAACTGGAGAGAGAAGCTATAAGATTCTTACAAGCCTGCATTGGCTGTGAGAAAGCAAGCTTTGGAAGAAATTAGAGAATCTATTGGGTGTGACTCTTGGATACACTCATGTTGTAGCTCAGCTCCCATTGCCTAAAAGATGCATAAACCCAAGTTATACCTGTCCTTCACCAGAAGGTTAGTCAGGACACTCAATGTAGTATTTTACTTACGTAACAGATAAATATAAATAAAAATGTCATACAAATGGTTTAGAATGCTTATCACTTAGCTTATGAATTTGATGTGAAAAGTCATGACTTTACTGGTAACAGATTCATTTTTAAGCTGTACACAGTAGTTTATATATAATGTGTGTGCTTGATTTACTGTCCTCTTGTTCCTCACATGGAAGTTAAAGTTGCATGGAGTAGCTACAAAACATTACGTTTTTGACTGGAAAAGTGAAAATATCTTGCTGAAAATCTGGAAAGGAATTGCTAGATTTTGAGTCAAAGTAGTAAGGATCTGAGCAATCTGAAAGACAAAACAGCAACGGTCTACTTCTCCAGAAGGCTGTTGATTTGATTAGTCATGAACTTCTATGAGTGTAACAACATCAAGATTTTTGTCAGACTAATAAACAAGTAGGTTAAAAAAAAAAAGAAAAAAAAAAAAGAAACAACAAAACAAACCTTAAATCATTGACTTTCTTCTCACATCTACTGCACTCTGTATTTTCTTTCTTTGCTATAAACAGTATTATATACAAAAAGTACTGATTTTTAGAAATGCCTCCTTCTTTGAGAATATTTTTCTTAATCTGGTTGTGTGCATATATGTGTCTGTAGAAGAGATAAGAATTCACATAGATTTGAGATTTTCAGTGTAGTATTTTCATTTAAATATAAAAGCTGTTGTTCACATAATTGCATGTACTTAATGAAAGAACAACATTTTAGCTTGGAAAAAAGCAATTTTAAGGTGCTCTCTGCATTGTTTAAACAAATCATGTCTTAACAATTATATGACATGAAAATAAAGTAGAAGTGACGTATCTAGTATTTCCTTTTACATTATTCTTCTAGATTAATCTGGATTATATATATAATTATTATTAAAAAAAAAAGGCAAGAATATTTTTTGAAAGAGAGGACCTAAATTGCAGTAATTTAAAAGCTAGTAACTTTTGATATTCAATTTTGTCTGATTATGTCCCTTTTTCATACACATTGCATTAATAAAGTTGAACGGCAGTTCTCTCTAGCATTTCTTCGTGAGTACACAGCCACTGTTTTTTAAAACATTGTCTCAAAAATTTTTTCACTCAAAGAGCAGTACTTGTAGCATTCTTTGGTAAAATATTCCTAATTTCTCCCTGTCTTCTATTTTTTGTTTATTATGCAACTGTTAACAAATTAGTTTGATTTTAGAAAGGTCACACATCTCTTCTAGAATTATATTGCTTCCTCTTTTTTTTTTTTTTTTAACTCTTANTCACCCATCTCTTCTAAAATTATATTTCTTCCTTTTTTTTTTTTTTTTTTTAACTCATACCTGAACTGATAAGAACACACTGGCAACAAGCCAGTTTTCACCTAAAAGCAATTCCTCATTTCAAACTCTGTGCAGCACTTTTAGAATTCTTGTTGTTTACACTTACTAAAGGATTCAAAGAATTAATAAAATAACTCTATAAAAGTATGTCTACATTTAAATTTGGACTACAACATGTAAAAAACCAAGTCACTTTATAATATTTACTCAAAAGTTCCAAAATTTCAGACTATAGTTTTCACTCATCAACACTCAGAAACTACTTGCTTCTTTGTTAAGTTTTATACACATTTTATCTGAGACTGAAAAGATCAGAGCTATTAGCTCCTCAAAGCTGTTTTATTGTGTGCAGTGAAATAGACATGTTACAAATATGGAAACACATATTGCATGCAATCAAATGGATTAATATCCCTATATATTTATTTAATATTTGAGAATTTTCTCAAGAGTATGTATGTTAAACTTAACAGAAAAATAATTGGCTTTATTTTGCCACTTTGTTCAGCAAATTTTGAAAGGTGTGTGAAAAGCCTCCTCCAAAAGCACTTGACAGGAGAAACAAAGTGTTCAAGAGCAGATGAATTTTGAGGCTGCTGTACGTAAAACAACAAAGGCTCTGATTATATATATTTCCAGTTCTAAATATAGAGAGTGCCATGGCAACATTATCTACTTGTATAGAAAAAAGAACACATAAAGCATTTAACTATGCAACTGTGAAAGGTAAATCAACATCCTTTTTATAAAACCATTATAAAGTATATGCTAAACTATTTCTAATATTTGGGGGGAGAAAAGCCAAAGTCCCAAAACCCCCTTGTAAATTGATGATGGAAGAAAGATGTAGTATGGCGTTCCTCATAGGGCACTGTACCATGCTACTATTTTCTACATAACTCTGAAGAACACAAAGGCAGTAAAGAACTGAAGACGTACATTACAGGTGTATTTCTGTTTTATTATACACAGCTGGGAAAGCAGCAGGCAGGGGTTGTGTCTCTTGCCCCAGAATTCTATTCAAAGTAAAGCTAAAGCATCCAGGAAATGGAATCAAGACTCTCTCTGCAAAACAAACTGCTAGTCTTGCTAACCTTGCATTTTCCTTTGTATTCTCTCTGTACCTGGAAATTTCACATTCCTGACTACATAGTGAAAAATTTGCAGCATGGCAAATACTTCCAAAAAACTGTAGGAATTATCTTTAAACCTCAAACCTAAACATTAGTGTAAATTCTTGGAAAAGACAAGGTCTCAGAGACATCTTCTCAGGATTTTTTTCTGGGATGCCTGGGTTTAGGTACCCTGATACATAGCTAACTAAAAGTCACCACGGAAGCCTGCTTCTCTGCTACAAAACACAGGGATTTCAGGTAATTTTCAGTCCTACAGCTACTACCTAATTTGGAGGTTTGCAGGACTGATCATTACAAAGTCTAAGTCACTCTGTTGAACCTAAATCTGTGTGCTTGGCCACTCAGGGAAGGGTAATCCCTAAGGCATAATCAGAGCTTTAAGCAACATCCATACTGCTGTTGAAGCAGAGCGAGGAACAATGTCCAAGCCTGCTCACATGCTCCCTGGCAAAGTTTAGTCTCATGCTAACTAGAAGAGACAACTCTAGAAATATTTTAGATGACAACTCACACCAGAGACCTTTTCCAGTATAAATATTATGGACAACATTGAATGACAGTTTTTTTCCTGACCACTTTATGCAATCCTCCAAGACTATCCAAGTAGTTATTACATTCTCTAATACCCATCATGGCACTCCTTGGGGCATGCACTTTGTGGCCACCTGTTGTGCAAATGTTATTCACAGCCCTCACAGTATTTCAAACACAAAACATTTCACACACAAACAAACACAAAAATACTTACATCATAGATCTGCAGAGTCACTGTATGGATAGAGAGCAAAGCTACACCCACAGTGCACTCTAATGTGTATTCAGAGAACAGATTATGTTTTATTGAATGTTACTATGGACGTAATTAAAGGTGCCTGGGAAACATCTGGATCAGAAAAGGGAAGCATCTAGTAAATTAGAATAATCTCAAACACTGCCTTTGAATGCTAAACTCTACCAATTTTTGTTTAAGGCACTTAGACAGTTTTTTGAACCTGGACTAACGTTCTTGTGTTTCTGTGGAGATGAAAGTCAAAGTGATAGAGAGCACAATGCATTCTGTGTCCACAGGGCGTGGTGGAAAAGGAAAATCCACTGAGCTGGCCCATAGGCAGACTACCAAGGTGCTATGCCCTTTCCTCCCAACTTCATTAATGCCTGGGGACACCAAAGCCTCTCTATACCTACTTTTTTTTTTTTTTTTTCCTGCAGTAATATTGTGATCAGAGCATAGTCAGAAGATCAGGGGAAGTGATTTGTCCCCTCTGTCCAGAACTTTTCAGACTGCATCTGGATTACTGTGTTCCATCTGGGGCTTCCCAACACAAGACAAATGTTAATAAACTGGAACAAGTTCTTAGGGCCTTTAGGATGGTCAGGGACTTGGAGCACTTTCCCTGTGAAATTAGGAAAAGTGAGCTGGGCTTGTTCAGCCTGGAGAAGAGACATCTTGGGAGGCAGAAGGGAGGGGACCCTGCTGCCAAAAATTCACCAAGAGCACAATCAGGCTGTCCAGGGAGGTTATGCAGTCTCTCTCCATCCTTGGAGATTTTCTCGATCAGGTTGGATACAGCCCTGGGCCACCTGGTCTGACCTGAAAGCTTTGAGAAAGAGGTTGGACTAGAGATCTCCTGACATCCCTTCCAACCTGAATGAGTCTATGCATCTATTCCTTTCATATAATGTTATTGAGTGATAACCCTTGGCTATCACTTAATAACTCTCAGATGCCTGTAAAAAGCACTTTATTTTCCAATATGTAATTATGAAATAGAATTTTTAACACAAAAAAGTATCATATGTTAAGAATACTGTGTTTTGGTTTGGTTTGGTTTTTTCAACATAAGTAGGTAGATTACTTTCTAGAGTATGAAAAATAGCACATAAGTGTCTGTATTCTGTCTGTGGCAATCTTCTGTTCCTTTCCCAATAATTAATGAACTCTTTGAATCATAGGACAAATCTTACAGAGTAATAGTGATCTCAAAATGCTGAGAAGCACTGTAAATATAGGCAGCAGAGTAAAGAGAAACACAAATTAGTATCATCATGGTGGGAAAGGATGGGACTTTGGGACCTCTTGGAGGATGTAGGAAAACTATGCATGGGTAAGGATCTGTAAGAAACTGCAGTATATTATTTCCAGTGTTCAGGGAAGTACTGCAAAATTTTAGGTTCTTTTTTTTGCCTACCATAAGGAGAGAGGCTTCTGGCTTGCAAAAGAAAGTAATGGGCAAATTCAAATGATCTCACATGGAACCGATATGCTTGGTAAAGAATTTGATAAATATGAGAATCTTGCCTAAAACAAAACAGCTTTATATTCCAAGCATAAAGATGCTTGGTAAAAAACAATGACATCCTTTGTAACACAGAGTTCAAAACCTAAATAATTACAATGACGGAAAAGACCAAATGCTTGATCATACAGATACAACATATTTTGTTGTAGATTGAGAGAATCTTGTGCATCTTAGAATCTGTGATTCCATAAAAGGATGTAAGAAAACTATTGGCATTTCCTGATTAGAAATGATGATATAGTAAATAATGCTGAGAGGAAGGAATAGAAGAGAATTTCTTAACACTGTAAAGCATTTTGAAATTATTATTTTAATAATGTTACATTAATCCATGTGGCAGAAATATGTTCAAGTATAAAGATATAAAAAATGTGCATTTTAATGAGGCACATTTGTAAAATGGCTTTCTGTTCTTGTGTTCCAAAATAACAACCTCTTACTAGCTGTTTCCTGATTGATATATTATTTTTCTCCCTTGATCCATGAATGAAAGGGTTTGATGGTATTTTGTTTTATTTGGTGGGTTGCTTTTTTCTTTCCCCAGGCATGAGAAGAATTCATCAGTTTTTCCAGTCTCCCAAGTTTTCTCCCTGTAAGATGTGATAAAGGAATCTCCCCATCACAAAGGCACCCTTCAGAAGATATGTTTGCAAACCCAGGCCAGCCCTGTGACATAGAGCTAAACATTTTCACTCTATGAAAATGGAAGTTAGCCTCATTCTTTGGGGGAATAAGCTAGGAAAATACCCATTCTGATGTTGTATGAGGGAGATAAACTTTCTCCCATTCTATTCTTCATGCTAAGTTGGAGGAAGCACTCCTTCTTCATCTGGACAAGAACTTGTGAGGACCAGCTGGCCTTAGGACCAGTTTTGCTTCCCGGCTTTGACTGTAAAAATAGTATCAAAGTATTCTCTGAGAACCAAATGATGACTAAACTTCAGTACAGGAGTAACTCTTCATTTCCTGTTGTAGAAATTTCTGAATCGATACACACAGTATCATCAAGAAAGCTGAAATAAGGTTTTGTGATTTCCACATACCAAATATTTCCAAGAAGTTCTGCAGAAAAAAAATAAAATGTGTGAAAGACAGACCAAATCCTCTCCCTTGAGGGGACTGAAGCAGACACCTGTGAATGTTAATCTATGCTTCTACGTTTGGACATACCTGCTATTAGTGACAACCGAAGTGGAGATTTTCTACATTAAAGATATAAATTGGGTTGCCTGAAGACAGGAAGGTAGTGAGTGTGCAGATTCTCCTCTTACTTATCTGAAATATTTCCTTTGACTTCAGTGGAGCTGTTCAATCATACAGTTCAAATGCTATCAAAATCACACTGCAAGCAATAAAGGGAAATGCTCCTTTTCTCTTGCAATATAGACAAATCTGGAAAGAAGAGAAGGAATTCTTGAAACACTTTCTTCTCATTCTGAACACTAGCCTCAAATGATGCCAAAGGAAATTCTGCACTGACTTAGTGAGAAAAAAGAGTCAGGATGTCAAGCCTCACCTAAAGTGAAGGTTTAAACCAGGTTTTTGTGGGATTTATAAAATATCTACTGTAACTTGCTATCACCTATGTTACAGATATAAGTATTAATCTACTTTCCAACACCTCTAGATAATGGAAAATGTAAATAGTCCTCATATTATATTTATAGGAATACAAATTGAGTGAGGTTGGAATATTACTTCATGTATTTCTCTTGAAATCATATGCTTAAATCTTTTACTGGATTAAAAATATAAAGAACTACATAAAATACCCTATTGTGTTGGCATATTAAGATTGAGCATATTTGAGTTGGTGCATTGTTCTCTGGGAAGTAAGGAAAGAAGCACATAGAATTTTAATATATATTAGAAATGTTTGTAACTATACTGTGAAATGGGGCAAAAAATGTCTGAGTAAAATAAGGAGCTGAAATTGTTTATTGAAAGTTGGGTTTCACCAAAACCATATGCGCACGCATGTCTTTTTCAGCAAGTAGATCTAAGTAGGACCCAATGCAAGCATAAATCTAAATTTTTTTTTATCTTCCTTTATGGTATTTTAAACTTCCATTTCTCACTTGCTGTATAACTACAGCTCCCTTCTGCAACCTGTCAGTACTTTGTGCCTCACTGACTTCAGTTCCCTGTTCCTTCTTCATGCACTAGAATCTGTGCTACCTCCTTGTCTCTTTCCTTCTTTTCCTGGACTCAGACCAGTGGTTGGTTGTTGTCTTTTCATGCCAATGCTTTTCACTCTAAAATGTCATTAGTTGTTCTTTAATCTAATGTCAACTTGGACACTTCCAGCACTGAAACCAAGCTCATAAATCCAACTGCAGCTGCCTGATGGTTTTTAGAACCACTTAAGCAGTATTTTATTAAGGTCTCTAGCCCTTCAACTTGCAGGAAGATGAGACTGATAGATCTGAGGTGATCCAGCACAGGTATATGATGAGTTTGGCAGTTGGGCTTGTGTTTGAATTTCACCAGATAGGAATTACTGATTTAAATTTTGTGTGTGTGTGTGTGTGTGTTGATTAGAAACAAAGGAATCAAGACTGAATTTGTAGCAGAACCATGAAAGTACAAAACAAAACATTTTATTCTTTTTCAGAAAAGAGAATAGTTTTATTTGAGATAATTGAACACTTCATCTGCTATTCATTTTTGGGTTTGGATAATTACAAGCACATATGCTTCCAGCCATTTAGCCTGTCACAGAGGAGACTTTGTGCTTTTGCCTCCTAACTCTTAGAGCTTCCTATCTTTAAATTATATTTCTTCAGAAAACTGCATTTAATATGTCTTAGAAAGAAAATAAATAAATGCAAAACCAAAGAAAGAATAAATTTATTCTAGAGAAGTTACAAGATCAGACTAGCAAACTAGACAAATACAGCCTGCAGAATGAGATGTTAAGATTTAATTCAGGCACATAAAATCTTTAACTTTGTCAATGATTTCAACTCCAGGTATTATTTTCTGCTGACTACATACAGTTCAGAATAAGGGGACAGAAATGAAAATGGGGAAGATGAACACTGAGGAAAAGACCCACCTATCCAAAATAAGATTAATTCAAGAAAAATTAGATAGTATCTTGAGGGAACAGAATATTGAAATAGAATAGATTTTGGATGAGCTTGGGAATCTATGATTAGACTTCCCCAAATGTATTTGTGAGCACTCAGGAAATAGAACTTATTTCCATTATCAAGTGAAAAAGGTGTTGAGTATTTATTTGATGTACTTTTTATTTTTTTCATCTGCACTGTTCAGTACTCTGGCTACAGAGCTTAAATTTTACTTAGGCCTTGAGCTAAGCAATTAATTCATAGCTAGCAATTTATTTGATGAATTTTACTCTCTACTATGCATGAATTTTCTATGAGCAGGCTATGATTTTTCTCTAATGTATTCAGTATTTGAAATTATTATCCAAATAATTTATTTGAATAATTCCTAGGTAAATTGCTTGGAAGGAGATCATTTCAAATGATGTATGTTCAGCATGTGACCTATAAAAAAACATTTCCCATACAGGTCAATCTTCTCTACTACTGAAGGATCTCTAATTCTTGTCGGCAAAGGTAAAGATATAGATTCAAATGTCTTTAGATGGTGCACGTCTATAGAAATCTGTTGTTCACACTTTTCACTGAACATACTGATTTAGCTCAGCCAAACAGATCTTTGATATTTTAATAGTAATTCAACTCATTTTTGTTGTGAAATAGCTAGGTGAATCTGGGAATTTTATGGAGATTTTATGGAACTCACAAAGGTGACTTGAAACATAGCACAATGTGTCTCCAACATAATCGGGTCTTGGAAAGTTATCCAAAGCATCTTTCATCCATGAACTTTATTGTATCCTTTCTTAATAATAGAACACAAAAAATAAATCATTTTGTAATGATATGATAATAAAATCTCTCTCTGTATAGCCTCAAATAATTTACTTGTTTGAAGACTTTTATTTAAATATCTTTTCATTTGAACATTGAATGATTGAATACTTTTAATCATGGCTATTTTCTGCTGGCTTTTTCACATGTGGAAACATGAAACAGCAATTACGTCAATAAAGGGCTACCTTGCTTTGTCAGAGTCCTTATTCCAGTTTCCAAATTACCCTAAGTTTTCCTTCTCTACATTTGCA
>VZTL01026868.1:0-23870 GCA_013400535.1 Scopus umbretta
ATCTTCTTTACACTCTCCCTTCATGTATTTACATACTCTGATAGGATTCCCCGCGAGCCTTCTCCAGGCTAAACAGTCCCGGGTCTCACAGCCTTTCCTCATAAGAGAGATGTTCCAGTCCCATAATCTTTTTTGTGACCCTTTGTTGGACTATCTTCAGTATGTCCAGTATGTATTTAAAATTACTACTTATTAATAAATAAGTGTATCCATTATTACAAGCTTTTAAATATTTTTGTCAAAATCTGATTAATAATTCACAATTTGTCCAAGTACTGTTGTAAACCTTCTCCTGAGTTCAGAGTTGTGTACTGCTCAGATGAGGTACATCTAAGCCTCTGTTTGCAGACTGATACAGTTGGAGAACTCCAGGCCCTCAAAAGAGGAAGACAAGGCACTGATGATCTCCGGCATTTTAGCATGGATCCACTCTCCTGTTCATGAAGCCTAGAAAGGTGGGACATGAGGTAGGCTCAACTCACTAGACCAGAAGGTGTCTCAAGTTTAGTTCTGTATTTTAAAAGCAGGCTCGACTAGAATCCAGATCATTTTCATTGTGTCTATCAGGTATATTCTTTGGACTGGGTTTACATCATGTGGGATATTAAAAGGGAAACATCTTTCCTGCAGTTATATGCTGCTCATATCACTTTGTCAAAGTGTCACATGTCATGTATTGTCAAACTAAGCAATGCCTGTGACTATGCTTTGCAGACAAGATAGCCAATGTCTACCCTGGAAGGGCTTCCACATTTTCAGACACGTGGAATTTGCAAACACTG
This sequence comes from Scopus umbretta, assembly GCA_013400535.1. NCBI lineage: Eukaryota > Metazoa > Chordata > Aves > Pelecaniformes > Scopidae > Scopus > Scopus umbretta. The sequence continues at coordinate 783 of VZTL01026868.1, forward strand.
ATATGCATGGTTAGATCTTGGGAGCGTATAGTATTTTAGGACACCTGTGGGACTAGCCAGCTCATGGGACTAGTTCAAGTACAGTGCAGACTTAGCCCTTGAGTCCAAGCTACAGTCAAAGTACCACCAAATTATCTGCATCAAAAGTGTACTAGTCCTGAGAGTCCTGACCCTTCATTCCTCCCATGAGGCATATTTAAGGTCGATGTTTTTCATTTAATATAAACTCACTAAGGGGCACAGAAATCCTTTGGCCATCATCCCCCTACACAAACATCTGATATGATGTGAACTCCCTTTTCATATAGCTGTTCTGATCTCTGCTTTCCCTCATCTCTCAGTTCTTTTTACATCATGACTGAATTTGCCATTTTGTTTCCATTTGTTAGGCACTGGAACTTGCATAAGCAGATTCTCTAATGACATTGTTTGATATAGAAGAATACAAAATCTGGTATGGTCATACAGCAGAGGGATTAAAACAGTCAGATTTGTCTTAATGATTTCAAGGAACTGTTTTCAAACCCACTTAGAGCAAATAATACCTTTCCATTAAATCAGTAGGCTCTGGATTAGGCATTGGGTTCAAGATTATTCATGGCACTTTGGTGTGGTCTTTACGCTGTTTAAATAGATTGAGAAATTTTTAAGAACCTGCTAGTCTTTAGTTTTGTTTATTCCTAGCTAAATACTGTACATACTAAGAGATAGCTTGGTCGCTTCTCATGCTAGAGTAATCTGAATACTAGTCTTCTCCGAGTTGGACCAGGTGTTTCATGTAAAATAAATCATTATCAGCATGCACTGTCAAGCTTGCTTCCAATCTTCCTTTTAAATAGAGTGCAAGTCCACACAGTGAAAGACTACAAAACTGTATCAAATTTATCCATCAGGTCATGTACCTTTCATGTTATAACCTTCCCATAATAAATAAACTTGCACCTAAGAGTAGGCATTCATTTTTATAGTTGACTGTATGTAATTTCAGACTGCCGATACAGTGCTGCCTGCCAATATTCCTACTGCAGACACAGAGTCAGCACAAAGTCTAATAGCATCAGCAGTTGATGATATCTATGGGTATGTGTAAAATGGGGTGGGAGAGAAACACTGTGATTGGATTGTGTTTTGGGTTTTTTTTAACTAAATAGTTGTTGTCAGGTCTTTTGCCATTTCTGAGCCTTTTAAGGCATTTTCTTTACTTCTTCTTCCATTAGATTTTAAATTGACAAAATATGAAATGTTTGCACTACTACAGATCAGTCATACTAAGTCAATAGACAAAGAGGCAATCCCTTTACATACAGAGATTTTCCTTCCTGATTTTTAAAGGATTTAACTTATTTGAGCTTTGTTTGCTCATCTACAGAATCACACTTACTTGAGAATTTTAGTACCTCTGTTTTCCATGTGTGTCATAGTTCATTGTGCATGATTCAACTCAGTTATGCAAGGGATGAGTTTAATTCCATGTAAAGGGCACTGAGATTCCTCAGCATATATGCTTAGTTTTTAGAGATATACAGAAAAAAATTGCAGTTAGTTTAATAAACATTTTAAAAAATCTGAAATTCTCATCAATTTCAATAAATATTTCATAGATGCAATATTTGATCTGCTCTAAATGATCACAGGAATGTTGAAAATATAGACATAAATAATTCTAAAGACGGGTATTACACTAACATTAAGATAAACTTATAACAGGTAAAATAAAATGTTTCTTTTTAGCAATATGAATCAAATTGATAATATATTTTTTAAAAATATAAGAAGAGTTTCTGTTAATCAATATAGAAGAAAAAGCATATTTTTTAATGCCAATTTTATTCAACAAAATAGCAATTGTATTCTTTACTGCCAAACCAAAGAGGGCAAAACAGGTAATCCATCTTAGTTTATGTTTGTAGCAAATATTGGCTGAAATTACAAAATGCTAGGAGTATCAGACCACACCAACATAAGAAGAAGAAATTAAATATAAGAGATCCTCACACTCACCAAGTATGTGAATGATAATCCTTCAAAATCCATGTCTGGGAGGAAGCAAGGTAAATGGGGAAGAAAATTATGGAACAGACTAAACTACCACTAAATCAGGTAAAAGTCATAAATGTCAAAATGTCACAGGGGTAAAACTCTAAATAATACCTATGTACAACATAGAAATGATCAGTTGATTTGTTGGGTTTTTTTGTACCAGAGTCTGGTATTATGCTTGGTACTCCTTTGGCTTCTCTCACAGCAACCTGTTATGTTCTCCTCATCTCATTTGCTCATAAACAACCAGGTGGTAATTACTTTAATATTCACTACATGTCAGTCACTGTTACTATATATATCACAAGTTGCCCAGAGAGGTTGTGGAACCTCCCTCCCTGCAGATATTCAGAAGCTGTCTGGACATGGACCTGGGCAACCAACTCTAAGTGACCATACTTCATCAGGGCATATGGACAAGATGATCTCCAGAGATCCTTGCCAACCTCAACCATTCTGTGACATCATGTTAGCACAGAAGTTTGCATGGTAAAAACAAAACTATAACACTACAATGAAAGGAAATTAAGCTTTCTTATATGCTATGAAATGTACAGTTTCAGTTTTCAGACCAGATTATTTTACTAATTGTTTTAATCGTTCATTACTTTATCAATGACAGAATACATCTACAAGCTCATAATATGTCTTGTCATCTTCCTTAATATAATGCTCAAGAAGATGCAGCAGTGACAGTTTAAGGAAATCAAACCCTCTTTCCATATAAAGGCACATATGAAACAGCAACATGAGCTACTTAAACGAGACAGGATCATTAATTTTCAGAGCCAGTTTGACTCAGATTCTAAAAATCAGAGCTTCTCCTGGAAGCATGGAAAAAAACCATGGTCAAAATCTTACTTCTGCTGAGGACAAGATTTGGGGCTAAAAAAGATGGTATTTAGGAAAGATTCTTTTTCTGGGGAGAGGGTTAGTTTTATTTTAACACACCTGAAATATATCTTACTTGTTAAGTGTAGTTATGATAAGATTCTGGTCACAAATAAACCCTTTTCTGAAAGAAACCATCTGAAATCACCAACTCATATCAGAGCTGAAGAGCTCTTCAGTGGCAGCACCTTGAATACTCCCACAGTCTAGAAATAAAAGTCACTGTATTAACACAGTGAACCGTCTGGTATCTCTGTCTTGTAGGTCAGTTTGAATTGCACAATCTGAATGTAAACAGACACCAAAGCTAATCCAGTATTTTCTTTGTTGTATTTCATGGTAATATCTGAACACTGTGTTGTAGAACAGCATTCTTCTGTTTGTTAGTCAACATGTTCTTCTGCCATTAAAATCGATATAAGCTGTAATTAATTTCAGTTGTGTAGTTCATTTCTTGGTGACACTATTTGTCATGGTGGATTTTTCATGATCTCTCTGCATATATTACTCCTTTTTAACCCAGCTCCATCTGATTTTTCCTGCTGGCTTCATAAAAATCTCAGTACAAACTGTATTTCCAGGAACAACAGGTAACTTTTAATGATAAGATTTCCCCCTTTGTATTTAGATATTATCACACAAAACATAAAGACAAACTTTGTAACAAATCACACAAGCTGCAGGCAAGGTAGGTAGCATTTGCCGTCTGCATGAGGGCTGTCCATTGAGAATCCATGCACAATGCCCAGGAGTGATCTAAGTGGTTTGTTAGATACACCAGATATTACAGTACAGCTCAGATATGACAATAACAGAACAGAAAAAATTAATAATGTTTTGAAACTTTTTGTCTAGCATTTCTGCAATTTTTCTTCCAAAGAATTTTCTGAGAAAATATTGCTCAAAACGGTGACTGTTGTAATGCAGGCAGTACTATAGATTTACTCTGTCCATCTTGCAATAAACTTCTGCCCTTATGTATGATAAATCTGCCTTTCAGTAAGCACACTCCTCTGAGAAAAGAGGGACCAAAGTAGCCAAAGTTCTTTGGCATTCTTGAAGTGTAGAAAGAAGTACTAAATGCAAAGAAGAAATGAACAGATGCATCTAGTCAAAACCAGTAACTGTTTCAGAGGTGAAGCATAATCACTGGCTGTGGGGTATGTGAGAGATATATGAAGAAATATATATATATACACACATACACACACACATATATGTCAAGTATTAAAAAGACCTGGTTAAAGAGACTTTCTGGATATACAACATGTCACGGGGATGCATGATCCATACTGGATTTTGTTCCATCATCCTTCCTGAATAAAAAGCAATGGAAGAGGAGTCAAAGAAGGACTCTGTCATAAGAATTCTCATGTTGACCTCCTTATTTTTTTGTTCCCTTATTTGCATATTTGGTGGGAATAGGGCTTCTTCCTTTGTGGGAATAGACTCTTTTTCCTCAAACTGCAGTTCTGGGTCCATGCAAGCTTTTCACAATACCAATCTGCCAAGACTTCCCCAATGCCAAAACTGTCCAGAAAGACAAAAATGAACAAAAAACAGCCAGCTTTGCTGACAAGTATTTTAACTTTTCTGCCTCAAACCTGGATGGCAGGACAAGAAATTATATATACCTTACATAAAAAGTTATATATACCTCAATTATACGCCTGCATAACACGGAGCATTAGCCTACAGAAAAGAGTCAGACTGTTCTCCAGGAGACATCTGCAGAGACTAAGAATGGGAAGAAAGGGGTTTTCTAGAAGCTGTTGAGCTCAGTTTTGCACATGAAAGGGAGGAAGATTCACATGCAGATTTGGAAGAATTATGCCATCTGAGTGACATTAAATTTCTTATGTTAAGAAAATCTTTTCAGAGTTAGTTTTTTAAAGCATTTCTCAAGCCAGTTGAAATCAAAAGAAACACCCAAGATGGTATAGAAAAGAATCCCACCAATTCAGCAATATCAGCAGTGATCAAATAGAAATTTATGTAGCCTAAATTTTGTATTCTATTGCATTGTATTGTACCATATCATATTGCATCATATTGCATTGCATTACATTGCATTGCATTGCACTGCACTGCATTGTATTGCATGGCATTGCATTCAGTTGTATTCTATTGTATTGTATTTATTTTTGCTTATTAAGAAGAACCAACCTGAAAGCTGTGGGAACTTTTTTCAGAACTCTCTGCAGGCTTCTGTGGGATTCTGGACACATAATACGAACAGATTTCTCAATAATGACTAGCTGTCACATTAAACCCATTGACTTTGCCTCATGACTATTACCCCTCTTGTCTATAATTAATAAGCAACTGAAGAATGAAAACCATGGGTTATCATTATTGTTTTTTACTTAAGGTCTGATCCTTCACGCACTGAAATCCATGGCAAAACTTTTCCTGATTACAGTTGGTGGAGGATTTACACTAGCACTGCATTAGCAGAAAGGACTGTGATTCATGTCAGTAATTAGTGGCACTTAGACAGAAGATTTATAATTCCTGCAATCAGCTTTTTGCAAAGACAAGGTGCCTTCATATTGTTAAGGCACAGCAAATATCACCACAGGGTGACCAAAAAAATCCCATAACCCAAGAAAATATTCCAGCAGTAATTCTACAAAGAAATAACTATGTGTTGCTGAAGGAGCTAGTGATGTACAGTGTCTAAATCATTGCCAGAGTACAGAAAATGATATTTATACTCAGATTGTATTTTAAATACAGAAGGATCCATTTATAATCATGTCATAGACAGTCTCAAATTCAGGCTTGTTCATTAGTTCCAGCCTTGCATATGGGCAGCCAGCTTGGAAAAAATAATTGTTATCTACAGATTATTTCAGACGTGTGTTTAAGTAAAAACTGTTTATAGCAAATATGCAGGGTCTGAGTACAAACTACAACTTGTCGTGAAGGCCCTAGGACCACAAGTAGCTTCACCATAAACATGTACAAGCTGCTTCTTGTGCGCATTTGGAAACAATGGAAAGTGGTAGGTTGCTGTGCTGTTCCCTGAGCAGAGCTTCTGATAGGAGCTCTCACGGATCACCGTCTCAGTGTCAACAAATTACCCTCTTGCTTATCTAAAGTTAATTTTTTTTTCTTTTTTGGTCCTCTGCAATTTGGTAACTAAGGCTAACTAACCTAATTTAGCTATCCATACAAGCAAAGTGAATATACAGAAACGTTTCTCTGGCACTGAAGGCAGCTGGCAGACCACGGCCAAGAGACCGGCAACCACTCCTAGCCCCCACTGGAAGATGGCTGCATGCAAACTGCCTGCTGCGAACCATCTGACTGGCCCATGCAAATTTCTGCCCTGTGCCCAGGAATTGCTTATGAAAATGTTATTTAGCTCAAGCCAAAACCATGCTGGGGACTGTACTAGCAATGTAATGATGTAGAAAATTTGAGTTCTAAGGCCTGGGAAAATTCCACAGGACTGTTTAATTTACCGGTGTGGCTGTGGCCTCAGGCTTAGGGGCTTCCTTTTAGCCTTTTGCCCCAGTGGAAGAGCCAGGTAAAATCCTTGATGTTGTGCACTTTAAGAAAACACTGAGCTATATGGCACTTAAATTAAATTTAAATATCTGCTACAGCATTGAATGCCAAGAAATGAAGGAATGAAATTATATTTACCAAACTGCCAAAACGTAGCTATTTATAACATTAGTTTAAAGTGACTGGCATTTTTCTCAGGGCTTCTGGATCACTTTTTAGGTGTCCCTACTTACTTCCATTGCATCTACAGGGAGAAAGGGTTTGGCATACCTGCACTGCATGTCACCTGAACTGCTTGTTGCTGTCTTGAATAGGAATACCACAGCAACAAGGCACTTTTCCTAGGGACTGCAAATGTTGATCAGAGTCAGCGATGCCACATAAACTGTGATTTGCAAGACTCATAGTCCAGCAAAACACTCCCCAGCACTTAGCAATATGTGCTAGCCTGCCTGTACTGGGAACTCTGCCTTTCCCACAAGTACAGCAGGGATCCTTCCTGGGACTTCCTCGGGACTGAGTCTTTTTCTGAGAGCCCATCACAGCACACATCCTTCCTGCAACCTGTTAATCAAAGGAAGAGTTTAGCTTTCAGTAACTTACAATGGTGTAAACACAATGACTCACGCACAGAGCCAAAATAAATGTCACTCATAGTCCTTGTTACATTCCTTGCAAACTATCTCATGCTGTCAAATGAAAACTGCATGTTAAATGTGTTGCACCTGATAATGCAAGCTTTCAAACAGTTTTCTAACTAATTTTGACTGTATATGACTACAGAAAATAAACTTTGAAATAATTGCATTTTTTGCAGTCCAGAGTAGTGCCTAATTATATTCCAAGGAAGTAGTAAACTCTTCTATCTCTGATGAATGGTTGGCAACATCGTTTATTTTAATGGATATATATTACTTTGAACTAAGTCTTTGCCATCTGTTCTGCTCCATAATTAGGAATGTAAAAAGAACATATTTCACAATTACATCACTAAAACATATCATGTAAGTGACTTAAATGCATATGTATGTTCTCTGAACAATGTAGCATGCATCTGTGACATTTTTCTCATGTTTCAGGAATAAATCAGGATGGACGGAAGCTACTTAGTCATTACACAGTAATTTTCTTGACTGTCAACTTTGTTCACAAAATCCAGGAGATTATAGCAGGAAGATTCTACTGTATAGGCACTTTAAGCAAAGTAAAGGCATATGTATATAAAACGGGAATACATCCAATAAAATAATTTTAATTTCATTGTCTTTGAAAAGTAAACTTATTAAAATATAACTACATTTCTGTAACCATATGTTTCCTGCTGTTTAATGGACAGCTGCAAGATTTTACTCTAATCTCTTGGGATTTAACTGAATGGAGAAACGGAACTAATGACTTATGTAACATTAGTAATATGTTAAACCTTAATGCAAATAACAAATAAAACAGAAAAGAAAGAAAGAAAGAAAAGAAAGAAAGATAGAAAGAAAGAAAGATAGAAAGAAAGAAAGAAAGAAAGAAAGAAAGAAAGAAAGAAAGAAAGAAAGAAAGAAAGAAAGAAAGAAAGAAAGAAAGAGTGATTTTCCATTTTTTAAATTTTTATTATGTATTATGACCTGATTTTCTTTTTGCTTACATGGTATTCACGTTGTGATGTCATTGGTTAAGTTATTCTTGATCCTCAGCAGAGGATAATCAAACATGGATTCTGCATTCAGCAAAAGTGTCATCAACTGAACAGTAGCCTTATCCTCAGTTGGAGTTCATTTGGTAGGAGTTTGGAAACTGTTTAACACTTAATGTGTTACAAGTTTTCAGTAACAAGACATAAAAAAAGAGACAATAGTAATTAGTTTGAAAACCTACAGAGATATATGGGGGCTTCTGTGAAAGTTATGGAAATATTTTCTGAATTATATTCCAAATTCCTAGTGCCATCTTGTCCTCATGAAACCAAACTGAAAGCCCTTCTTCCTCCCATAAAACCTAAATGAGGGAAATGCTGTAAAATACCTTCCCAGTCCTGCTATACTCATGCTTCCATAAGTACTTTCATAGAAGGATATCACATGTTCCAATATTGAGAAACACATTTCAGGTGTCAAATGTCTACATTACTCAGACAGAACAGCATATGGGAAATGCAGCAAAGTACATCATACAAGAACTACTGCACCACAGCCATTACAAGAATCTTTCACACCAAGGGAGAACAGTGGAATGAGTCACGCTTTCCACTTCTGCACAGTGTGTTACCTGTGTATTGGAAAGTACCTTATTCAGATTGTACCAGAGATTTTGGATAATTCCGAGAGGAATTCTGTTTTATTGTCTCAGCTTGCAGGCCATTAGTGGAAAGGTTTATACCGCAAAAGAGACACCATTCGAGCATAACCCCAGCGCAGGGAATCACAAAGCCTGAGATTGTATCACAGACTGAAGAGACAGCTTATGACATCTTCCCTCTGCTCGGCCTCTCGATCAACCAAGATCCCTGTATGGGGAACCAATAACCCTGTGTTAATGTATTGTAAAGAGTTGTTCTAAAGTAGTCAAATCAAATCAAATACGAAGGATTAAATATCTGAGAAAAAAAACCAAAACACCTTAATCTTGACTACAGAATGAGGAAAAAGGGGAAAAACAAAAAACAACACACAATCCAGGTTTTCTAGACAGTAATTCCCTTAACATATGAAAGCCAGAAACATCTGCTGCTGCTCTAAGTGGCATATTGGATATGTTGATCATTCCTGACTTCAGCAATCATTATCAGTGCACCCAAGAGTACTATCACCAAGCTCAGGGACATATGGATACTTTGGCTATTTAAAATGGGATTTTGGGAACAGACAAATTTTCACAAGTGGTGAATTACTACCCTGAAGGCCTCAGAAAAACCTCTGGTAGGTCATTTTTTATGTTTTTTAGATAGTGCATCTGCAACACATACTATCTCTCCAGGTGTTGTACTCTGACATTTTATAAACAGACCAACTGCCTCAGTACTATGCCCTTATGTTTTCCTCAGCCACTGATACAAAAGCAAGTGTCTATTAGCAACCTGTTACATGGCAAAGCTGAAAGAGTGATCTTTGAAAACAAACAGAATGAAGGGGTGATGTCAGGCAGGATCATGCATAGGATAGCTGTCTGGAGGTCAGAAGACTGAGGTTCCCTTTTTAATCTTTGCCATTAGCTTAAAACAGTTGATCTCAAGGAATTCACTCATCTCTTAACTTTTATCTCTATTCCTTTTTTCAGATGAGGGAGTGAAATTCATCTTATTTGGAAAAAGGCACAGATGAAAAATGGAAAGGCCCATTCTTTATGCCATTTGTTAAGACTCCTTCGCTATCAGAAATGAAAGCCCATAAGGTGGCCCATGGGGTAAAGGCTATTATGTGTACCAGTACAGTTACATTTTCAGGGTCATTTGGTGTGTGACTTCCTATATTGCATAGTCTCTTAGGATTAAGTCCCTCCTTTTCTCTGCTGTGAAGACCAAACCCTAAGTTCCTACGTGTAGCGGCATTAAGACCTAGGATGATTTTCCTCTGGGAGCTTATGCAAGTTTTTGCCAGCAACTTTAAAATACTAGCTATGGGTTCCCCAAAAGTTAAAAACTGCTATTTGCATCTTTATGAAAGTTTCTGTGACAAGCTAACAGTATCTTCAGCAGAGAAAGCAGCTCGTCTTGCCCACAACTCTATATCAGGCATGGATTTGGGCAGGGAGGACTGTCAGCTTTTAACTGACACTCACTTAGTTGTCTCTGACATCACCCAACCTCCACTTCCATTCTTCTACAACTTTTGAGGTTTTAGACCTGCTGAACAATTAGAGTTGGCCATAGGACGAGTAATCTAACTCTTCATAGAGTCAGATGAGAGTATCTTTTGTTCCAGTCACTTTTCTTGACACCGTCAAAGATGTAGATCAGAGGCTCTATTATTTGCATCACTCTGGCCCATTTTTAATACCTTTTGGTGTTCTAGCTACAGGATCTGTACACCAGGTAGGCCCTACTGACTGCCGTATGTGTTATACTGACACAGCAATAACAGTAACTGGATGTTGCAGTGGTTAATGTCAGCTGCTCATAAACGGTTTAATACCTACAACAGCTTATCTCTTTAGCGTTGAGACTGAAAATATTTCTTTGCTTTGGTTTGAAACTATATTCCACTTTTCAAGACTGTTTCCACTTCTTGCTGAGACATTTCCTACAGAGCACTGTCAAAGGACATAATTTTTAAGCAGAATAAATATGCAGTAATTTATCAATTCATAGAAATGTTGTTGCTAAGAGATTATTGTAAATCACATGCACCACATGCACATCTCAGCAGGGGACCTTGACAAGGTTCCAGGGCTGTTGCTGAAATACAGCACTCTAAGACACCAAATGCTCAAGCTCTGAATATACCAGAGGTGATTTTGTTTGCTTTAAGTCATCTTCTTATGCTACAAGAAAAATGTTGATTAAATGGGAAACATTTAACTTCAGGGTTAAGAAGAAAACTCTACCTCATTTGTTCAGAACACGGTCATAGTGGACCTGAAGAAAAGCCTCTTGGAGGTGGCAGTAACATCAGTGAGCTCCAGATCACCCTTTCTGTTGTCAGTCTGTGTTTAATCTTGGACACTCATCACAGAACACAGTAGTGAAAAGCCTTACGTGAAAGTGGCTAGAATTGTCAATACAGCCCTTTGAAACCTCTTTCCCATTTCACTTTAAAAATTAGTCTAATGATACTCTTAATTTTTTTAACTCCAAAAGCCATATTAAAACTGCTAGAAAACACAAGTTATAGAGCATAAATATCAAGCAGCATTCTTTGGTGTGTGTTTCAAAGAGGACACCTAAACAAATTTACACAGATTCTTTCTGACCCACTAAGTCCACACATTTTCATTTTTACATGCAGGCACACACCCACCATCCCACCTATGTGTTGTAGAATCACATATTAGTGCTGTAATTCATATCATCCTGTTGTGAGTCCATCTCTAATACCACTTTCCCACCTGTTCTGCTGTGCCTGAAACTGAATTGTTAGGGTGGAGAACAAATGAACAGGAGCAGCTGTAATATAGCATAGATCATGATAGAAATTAAGAAAAATGGCAGGCAAGGCTGCAATTATATCTTCTGTGGTTCCAACAGAACACATTAGACAGGTCAAGAGCTAAAAGAAACTGCTTCCATTCTTCTTTAGTGAATTCCATAGGTAAATTCTGGTAAATCCAGATGGCTTAGACCCCAGTGAAGGCTGTGGCAACCATAAATGCACAGGAATTTAAGTTTAGTCTCTACGTGACTTCCTTCATGCCTGATATCCATGAAAAAAGAGTGCTACTCAACACCCAGTACCAGGGATTTCTGGCAGAAGGAGCTTGTTTGTGAAACCTTGCAATATCACTTTCTCCCTCACCCAGTGACCTATACATCCCACAGGTGCTACCACAGAACTACACTATAGGGGCTGGAAGAAGTAATTTATATTTTCTACATAAGAAGCACTCACTGAAAGTGACAAAGCTTTGAAGAAATGATTGGTACCAACAGACACCCTGGGACAGATTTAATGAACAATTCCATATTCCCACTTTCCAATCTGATGAACCATAATTTTGTGCAGACTTTAAGCTCAAATTGCTAATTAAAACACTGATTGTTTAACTGATTTACTGTATCTGTTATCAAAGTTGGTTATGATTCGCCAGTCATTCATGAGAAAGTAATCGGCTCATATATTGATGGATGTGCAACTAATTTGCTGTTTCTCTGTATCTTGACCTATGTGAAACCTCTGTAATTTTGAAAGATATAGAAGCATCATCTAGGCCAGCCTTCTTGATTGCAGCTATGCTACTGCATATCGCTAGGCTATTTTCCTGTTATCTTCTCTCCTCTGAGTTCCTATCAAATGTGTCACATGAATTGATAAGCATACAAGAGATCCCAGTAAGATAAACTGACTTTCAGAGGACCAGTGTTCAGTGGTTCCACAAATTTTCCAGCACGATAGAAGCTGGCCTTTATAACATTATGGTGCTCAGAGTCATTGCTATCCAGAATCACCTGAAAATTTAAGTCTAATAATTGAAAGCAGTGAATGCTACTTTGTATAGCAAATCAACAGTACAGGGTGAAAAAAAAAATCTCATACATCATCAATCCTGCACTTGTCTTGTGTTATCCTGCTTAACCTACTACTTATGTGGCCAACACAGAAAAGACCCAGACTAGGTAAGTGTTATGTTTTAAAGCTGGTGTATCATTCCAGGACCGTATGACATGACTATTAATAACATCCACACATCTTGTATAAAATTTCAGCTTTTTGTTGTATTAACCAAAAAACGAAGTTAAAGGACAGTTAAATCTTGGCAGATGATTACCATGTCACACCAAGGTTCTGCTGTGTCTGGTCACTGTAGTCTGCTAGGGTTTTCAAGTGGGAGAATTAATCCTGGGAAAAATTAAGACGAAGGAGGCACTGGAGTGCACTCTTGTCAAGTTTGCAGATGACACCAAGTTGAGGTCAACAGTTTGAGGGCAAGGCTGTCATGCAGAGGGACTGACACCTGCTAAAGGAATGAACTGAGAGAAATCTTATGAAATTCAACAAGGACAAATGCAAATTACAGCGCATCAGAAGAAGCCCTTTGCAATGATACAGACTAGGGACCAACTAGCTGGGAAGCAGTTCTGTGGAAAGGTACCTTATTAGTAGGCAGCAAGTTGAGCATGAGCCAGCAGTGTGACCTAGCTGGGCGGGGGGTGGGGGGTGGAAGCGTGCCAGCAGCATCCTGGGCTGTATTAATAGGAACATAGCCAGTAAGTTGAGGAAAGGGATTATCCTCCTATACTCAGCACTCATCATACCACAGTGAGAGTACTGTCCTGTTTTGGTCTCTCCAGTACAAGACAGACATTGATAAACTCCAGAGTGTGAGTTCAGTGGCAGGGCATGAAGATGTTTGGGACCTGAAGAGTTGCCTTGTGAGGAAAAGCTAAGGAAGCTGGGCTTGTCCAGTTTGGAGAAGAGGTGGCTTTGGGGGCCCTAAGAGCAGCCTACCAGTACCTACAAGAAGGTTATTGAGAAGACAGAACCAGACTCCCCACAATGGCACATGGTGGGAGAACAAGAAGCAATGAGCATCAATTGAAACAAGAGAGTTTCCAACTATATATAAGGAGAAACTGTTTGAGAACAGTCAGTCTTCCCAGAAATGCTGTACAGGTTCTGTCAGTCCTTGGAGGTTTGCAGGACCCAACTGGATAAAGCCCTGAACTACCTGGTCTAACCTCAGGTCAACCTTGCTTTGAGGAGGAGGTTGGACTACAGAACTCTTGAGGCCCCTTCCAACATAAACTACCCCATGATTAAACTCAGTTATTGAAAATACTAATTCTGTTCTTTAGTTGTAATGGATGAAATAAAAATCTTGGGATTCTTTTGCCCTTCCAATCAGATGAACACACCACAAATTTAAAATGTCCTGGTTTCAGCTTAATTGAGAGTTAATTTTCTTACTAGTAGCTGGCATAGTGCTGCGTTTTGGACTTAGTATGAGAACAATGCTGAGAACACTCTGATGGTTTAGTTGTTGCTCAGTAGTGTTTACACTAGTCAAGGACTTTTCAGCTTCCCATGCTCTGCCAGGGGCACAAGAAGCTGGAAGGGAACGCAGGCAGGACAGCTGACCCCAACTGCCCAAAGGGCTATTCCATACCATATGGCGTCACGCTCAGTATAGAAACTGGGGGAGTTGGCTCGGGGGGGCAGCAACTGCTGCTCAGGGATGGGCTGGGCATTGGTCAGCGGGTGGTGAGCAATTGCATTGTGCATCACTTGTTTTGTATATTCTTTTATCATTACTATTACTATTATTTTCTCTTTCTCTGCTGTCCTATTAAACTGCCTTTATCTCAACCCATGGGTTTTAGGGTTTTTTTCCGGTTCTCTCCCCCATCCCACCAGGGCAGGGGGAGGGTGAGCAAGCAGCTGTGTGGTGCTTAGTTGCCGATTGGGGTTAAATCACAACAGGGTTTTCTCAGATACTTGCACATATATCTTTGAAAGTCCTTCCTTAAGAGTACTTTTACCAGTAAGTGTCAAGCACTCACATGTTGATAAATTTAACATAGATAACAGACTAATAAAATAATTAAAGACGAGACATAAAATATTTTCTCTTTTTCATTCAAGGTCTTTAACGGACAATTTATGTTAAATCTTGTTTTAATGATTTTGAGCATTGCTCTCCAAACTGACTATCCTATCACCTTCTGAGAGATTACTTTCTTTGAAAAAGACTTGGAAGAAGTAAATAAAAGTCACTAAATAAATCCAGCGCCAATAAAAAGTCAATCTGCCTATCTTACGTCTCTAATAACCATAGGTTTGACCAATGCTGTGGCATAGCATCTTTGAGCAGGCAAACACTCTTTTCTGTTGATTTTTTGAACAGGACAATCTTTGGCAGAGAGGACATGTCTGTAGACATCTGGGGAAAACAGCTGAAACCATTACAACAGGTTTCAACAGAGTACATCTTGCTGATCCAAGAATGGTATCAACATTGAGAGAACAACATGTACACGACTGAGACACTGTTTAAAGCAGAAGGACAACTGTGGCAGCCATGGCTGTCACATTTAAAGACAAACATTCAGTATGCTCAGGAATAGTTAAATAACACTTCACTAGTCATTAATTATCACATATATCTAGCAATAACATGTAGTGTAGGAAGAAAACCCAAACAAACAAAACTAGACTGACTTTGCTATACAGTCTAGTTAGCTAAGACATTGCTAGCACAATCTCTGGCAAAAGGTTCTAGTGATCGTTCTAAGTGTGGTCTGTATGGTGTCTCCTAAGTACATGCATAACATCTTGTGGTACGAACATATGTATCTACGGAAACAATTTGAAGAACACAAGACTTTTGTCAAGACCTCTGTTCACTATTTTGACTTATCTGAAAGCCTAGATGTGTTTTACATCAAGCCACTTATTAACAAGAGGGTGAATTAAGGACAGGCTATAGTCTCAAAGTGCCCTTGCACCTGCAGATTGAAGTCTGACTCTTAATCTTAACCGATAATATTTTGATAGGTTAAGAGCATATCTCTGAATGTGTGTGCATGCATGCATGTGTGTGATTTTTAGAACAAATACACAAATCTTCCTGCATAGATAGAAGTTAAAGTGTCTCATGCTAGTCCAAATTCTGCCATTATTTTAAACTACAGCTTAGTTTCCAGTTATATCTCAAATCCTTTACTTGTGTAAAACCATTTCAAATACTTTCAACACCATCCCAAGTCTGTCCTTCACAACACAGATCCAAAATAATGCCATAATAATGAGGTAACCTGAATGCTCAAAAAGCAATTTTAAATACCAAAACTTAAACAGGAACATTTTCTGAGTTAGGGGGTAAAATAGTGAGAGTATTTCAGTTTTATG
The DNA here is from genome assembly GCA_013400535.1 of Scopus umbretta. NCBI lineage: Eukaryota > Metazoa > Chordata > Aves > Pelecaniformes > Scopidae > Scopus > Scopus umbretta. The sequence goes on from VZTL01026868.1 coordinate 16,718, forward strand.
TGCACTATCATTTATGTAATCAATACTAATCCTACTGTTGAACAAATGCCAAAAATAGGTAACAAATTATTCCCACTATAGATAAGACTTTAATAACAATTTTTTATTTTCTCTGTCAAACCATAGAAGATTTCCTCACTAGAGAATTCCAAGGAGATTATCAGCAATTTTCAATATTTTCAGATGTTTTTTTATCATGAAGGAAAGTGTCCTAACCTATATATTGATAGTTACTAACGGCTTTGACTAGAAGCAGAGAATGCAGAAGTGCTCTCTGTTCTATGGCCTTCAAAATCTATTATTAAAAGACTATTCTTAGGTCACCAAGTGCAGTCTCTTGTTATCTAACATGATATAACCTTTTTCTTAAAATGATCAAGCTCATCTTAACAGTAGTTGGGTTTTTTGCTCCTCCAGAAGCCTGCCCCAGAGCATCATTTCTTCCTTGAAAACTTTCAAAGTCACAGTCTAAACTGATTTATGACTAACTTTTACCTTGGGCCATCACCACACTTTTCCCCTTCCCACCTACTGGTAATTAGTCCCTTGATATTTTCATAAGAAACATTCCAGCTTCCTTTAGATCTTCTTTGGCTAGCCTACATTTGACATGCTCTTGTAGTTTTTCCTACAGTAGCTCTTCATTTCCTTGCTTACCCAATAGGCTTTGTTTGAACTTCACTGAAGTAACATGACAGTAACATGAAGTCATCCTATGTTAGACACTGAAAGCAGCAGAAAGGCTTTATAAATATTTCATTTGTGGGAAAAATTTCAATCAGACCTCTCACTTCCGTGAAAAACAAAGCCAATCAATCACAATCACCTGCAAAAACAACTGGCTTCTTGATTTTTGGTACTCATAAAAGTACCCATAATGCAACTCAATTACTGCTCTTGATTGGGAAGAATCAGCATAAAGCAGAGGGTAGTATTTGCACTAGATTTCATGTTCTTGCTTTTTCTTTCCTAAAAAACATTCTTTAAAATTTTCTATTGCAGGGTGACATTACAATGACTTCTGACGCCTAACAAACTTTTAACATTAATTTGGGCTATAAAAAAAACAGTATGAATGCTTTTACAAGGAAAAATATTGCTAATGTAAAGGGCTGTTTTCTTTCAAAGGCATTGATGAAGAATACACAATCTCCCTTTCCGGTTAGTTTTCCTAGCGTGGGACTTTTTCTGCCTCATTCTAGCAGAGGCAGAAAAACTTAACCTAGCTATATAAATATACAGCTTAACCTAGCTGTATAAAGGTTAAGATCTTGGTCTAAGGTAGTTAGGTAACCAGAGTGCTCCTATAGTCAGTGCAGAGATACACATCTTAACAGGGCAGTTCAGTAGGTGTATAAAATATGTGCCCATGGCTTTCCTTAGATTTAATGCAAAAAAGACAGACACATTCAAAGGTCTACCACAGCTGAAATTAATTTTATTTGCTTTCTTCCACCACCTTCTAAGATGTATAGGAAACTGGAGTGGATCATGATCTGAACAGCAGTGTACATTAGTAGATGTTCCAAAATAGTAACCAGAGAAGCAAGAGTATAACTCCAGCACAATTCAGATCATCATTTGGCCTCCGGTGTTGAGTAATTCCCATACTTTCAAAATGAAACAGTTTGCAAACCACCAAAACTGCAAGCCAAAACTTGCTAGGTTGGCTTGTCATCAGAAGAGCTGTTGTGGGAAAGTGCTTAGGGAATATAAATCTGCCAGTCTACCCTTTTACTTGTAGTAAATCACATCTCTGTCGGTGGCCCTAGCATTAATTTTGCTGCAGTAATGCAAATAAAAATTATATTCTTGCATAAAGAACTGAATTCAACTAGAGCCTCATTTTTTCTCAGGCTATATACTGAAAGATGCCTGTTTCCATTACAAATCTACGATTCTTGTAAAAGCAACTTTCTCCATTGAGAAATCCTTTTATGGCAGGATAGTAAACAGTGCAGAAATTCTACACAGCATAGTTTGCATATTTAATTTATTATAATTGCACCAAGGGCTTTTGGACAATTCTTCTCCTGTATCTTGGCAGTATACAGACTGTGCTCTGTTGCTTTAACTTTTGAGTTTTGCAACACTCTACATCTATTTGTTGTGTACCCTACAGTCAGCTTAAAATGTGTGAAGCTTTCATCAAAGTTGGTTTCAATTTCTGTTTTAAGTTCTATTTTAGATAAAAGCTTTACTTCCTTTTTTAAAATTTATATATTTATTTGTGCCTTAGGGGAATTTTTTTGTAGGCACTGATGTTGAATAATCTGTGTAATTAGAAAATATGTCTTCATTTTTGGCAAATTACTAAATCCCCCACTCCTCCTCCTCCATTACAAGATGAACTGTTTAGAAATGAAACATTAGAGTATTTACCAACACAATTAAACTCTGTGTAGTGATCTCAATTAGTATACTTTAAAAACAGAAAATAGCTTTGACTATTCTTTGATTGGCCAGCTAGAATTCATTAACATAGTTGGCATCCACTAAAGGCAAAAATTTAGAACACCACAATGAACTACCAAAATACTATCCCCCCACCAAAAAATAAATAAATAATAAATAAATAAATAAATAAATAAATAAATAAATAAATCTCTTCCGCTTGTAAGATAAAGATATTCAAACCACAATTCACTAAACAAAGTTCCCAAATTATTGACTATTTCCTTTCAGATCACATTGCAGGTCATCCCAATGCAATGTCTGAGGAAGTTTCTCTCCTTACAATTCATCAAATGCAAAGTGGTAGCAGTACACACAAAAAACCACCTGTTTTAAACATGAAGCAGACATGCATGGTATAACACAGATTTAAAAGAGGAGGTAGCAATACAAAACTATCTCTTTGAGAGTCAGTCTGAGGACAGCCATTCCTATAGATGACAATGAAGAAGGAATATGCCTTTCTATTCCAAAATCCTCTTAAACTTGGTGGAGTCCAAGGACCTGACTCAATGGTGCAAGGACTTAATGAATCCAGGAGGGTCCTGATTCTGATTTGTGCTTTCAAAGATCAGTTGAGTGATTGAAAAAGGGAGCAGAGAGGACAAACATTATACAAACACAATTTAAAAGAATACATTATAGAATTATACAAAATCAGTTTATTTAGATTAAATGAAGAGTAAAGGAAAGAAGCTTAATTCTTTTAAGACTGGAGCTAGAGAGACCTATGGAAAGAATAAGCTGTAGTTCCTCTTGATACTGATCCAGAAGGCCCCTTTCCCATATTGTGCTCTAATACTGAGAAGAAAATATCATTAAAATGCAAATACTGAGAAAAAAAGGAGACAATATGGACAGAAACTGCTCACAGCCAGTAGTTTGCTGAGAACCTGCTGAAGTGGAAAGAATGTTCAAGCATTAATACATACTGAAAGGGATCTTTCTTTTACAAAAAAAAAAAAAAAAATAATCAACTCCCATCCTGAAAAATACCATGGGGAGAAGGACAAGATGGAAGAGGGAACAGTTCACAAACCCTGTGAAACCAAAAGTACAGTTCACAAGGTTCACAAAACCTCAAAACAACACAAGGTTTGCCCATCCCTTACTATTAGTCATCTATGAGAAATGTTCCTCCCTGACCTCTGATGAATCCTTTCCCTTGCGTAGTTGCTCCTTCTGCTTTTGTATATGGTGCTCTCTGCTATGGTGCTACACACACTGATTTTGAGGAAACTTTGTTCTAAGTCTGAGAGAGAACCTGCATCTGGCAAAAGAACAGGTGACTTCACTACTGAGGAGAGACTGGAAAGTTTACAATAACAGAGGACACAGATGACATTCTCTGTGTGTTACACTGGAACACAACCAAATCCTGCAATAAACTAATTTCCAGTAGCCACCACTGAAACAAGGAATATTTTTTGGTTTTTAGGTTTACCACTGAGTTTTGTTCTCCTAAAAAATACATTTCAGTAGCAGGAAGCATACTGACAGCATTCCCAAGGAGACTGACAATTTACCTTCATTTTCATCCACCCCACTTTCCCTCATCCTTGCTATTTTAGGACTTGTGAAAATCTAGGAATGCTGTAATAGACAAGGTCCAAGCAAAACAAATTTTTATGGGCTCATGACCCTGTTTCATATACAGAAATGGTTAACAGGGCTGATTTTCCTTTTCACCCATAATTTTCAGACTCTAACCCTTGGCTGCAGCCACTGTTCTCTGCTAGAGTAGAGTTGCATCACCCTGCAGGGAATACTGGGATAGAAGGAAACAGGTTGCTTCCTGGAGCTCCACATTTGCATTGGAGGCATTGGGTGTGATTTGTGACACCCTTAGCATTAAGCACTATTTCCTTCCAGCATGAGCAACCACTTCTGGTAGCCTGTCTGTGGGGGAGAGGAAGGTATGCTTACACTTACTGTCTGCATATTACTTTGAAATACTTTCAGGAGATCAAAACCACACATTCTAAAACACAGCAGTTGCAGTCCTGGACTTGCACAGGCTAACTACACAGGAAGTCTGGAATGGAGTGAAAGGGGACAATTTATTTCCAATTAAATAAGGAACAGGTTAGTGTAAGAATTTTCCTTCACCATCATGTTTCCTTCTAAAGAGACAGATTTTTGCAGTCATGATACAATGCTTACCATTTTCCCTCCAAGGTCTTGTTCCTAAAAGTATTAGAAAGCAACTTGATACCAGACTTCAGTAGTGTTAACTTAGAAACTCTTTAAAGCAGCCTTATATCCCTGCTTGGTAATAATGAGAAAAGGTGGAGTCACATACTATTTGAACAACAAAGCAAACTGTAAGCTATGATAAATAAATGCCTGAAAGAAAACACCCTGACCCCACCTTTGTCTGATTCAAGTGAAAAAATGTGTTTCACCCAAACCACAAATGCACACATGTACACACACATACACACAAACATTGCAATTCTAAATTCCATGATTTGATGACTGAAGCATTTTGAACAGGTGAATTAGTGCATCAATAAAAACACTGCCATTTTAATGAGGACTGACAATATTTACAAAATGCATTCCTTTAATGTTTTTATTTGCTAAAAACTTCAAAAGTTTCAAAAATAAGTTTCAGAAATTACCATCTCTTTTTGTTCTTAAAATGCTATGTAAACATTTTGTATTGCTTTTACTGTATTGTTTGCTACAGTGGTCACTGCTTCCCTTTCATATAGTGTTTTCTTTAGTTCATGCCCTGCCTTATTAATAGATTCTTTGTTCCTTTGCTCTTTCTCTGTCAGTGAAGCGTCTACCCTAGCTCTTTATTGTACTCCCTGTTTTCACTGTCCTTCCTTTCATTTTTACATGATTTATGTGTCCACTATAAAAGGAAAGGCCAAACATTTTTCTTCACACTTTAACAAATTTCTTGAACTTCTCCCCCTTATTGACTGAACATGCCCAGAAAACTGAAAAGTATCTCCATACTGAATGACAAGCTGCGAAGTCACAGAGTAGCTGCTGTCTTCCTGGAGCCATATAGAAATAAAGCATAAGAACAGCCATAACAGGTAAAATAAAGATATCTTTAGTCTAGTATCCAATTCACAACAGTGGCTATTAGCAAATGCCTAGGGGAGAGCATACAAACAGGCAAACATAGAGTATATAACTTCTGTACATTCTCCCAGACTCCAGGAATCTGTGACTCAGAGACTTCCTGCATGATCATGTCTTCTATCTTCAAAGAGGCCTAAGGAGATAAGAATAAAATACAACTCAGAAAACATGCTGCTAAGTGAAGCACAAATAACTTGAAAGGAGGAAAGAAACTGTATCTATAAATTGGTCAAAATATAAAAAGTAGCTCTAAAGAAGTTTGCTTTAGGTACTGGATGCAGTCTAGCCACAGAGGATAGCCGTCTAAACCTACTTTGTAATCTAGTTGTACATAGCAACAGCCTGTCACTTCCAGATTTACACACATAAGGAGTCCCTAACCCATTTCAGTCAAAATAGGTAATTTACCTTAATGGATTTAAATAGTAGGTCTTGCTAACCATTTTGCCTGAAATAGGTTAGGGCATACGCACAGATCTACAGGCTAGTTGCAGTCAGAAAAAAGGCAGTAAGTTTTTCAACTGGCATAGGTAGACATGAAAGGTGCTATCAATCCACAGCAGTATAGAGCCAGAAATGAGAACAGATATACCCTGTGCCAGCCAAAGGTACAGTGATTCCCAGCTATCCATCATCCCTCTGCCACTGGAGATTACCACATGTACAGTTCTGCAAAATGGAGTGCTGTAGCAATGGACAGAATCAGTCTCCTGCTGGTAAAGTGAAACCTCGTTTGCTTTACGAAACGCAGGTGTCGCCAGCAGAACAGGATTAATGCTTTTCCATGACAGCACTCCTTTACCAATTCTTCTGCACTAAACTGGATGAAGTGCTTCCTGGTCTGCCTCAATCCACATTAGCTACATCCCTTCACATTGTTAAATAAACTATTTGAAATAACTTACCTGATTTTGTCAGAAGAAAGTAGAAAGTGCTCATGGAAACTTCCAGCTTTACTCCAGGATAGGATAAACTGTAACAGAAGGCAATAGTATGCATCTAGGAAGCAACAGGAGGATATCATTAGCTGCAACAGTTATTTGCAGAGCATACACCTACCTGCAACCACGGTGTCATAGACAAAACAGTACAACTTGGAGATTTTTACTTATTGCATTAATACAAGTTTTTGATCACTGCTGGGGTAATTGAGAAAAAAAGACAGCGTAATTCAATAACACATACATTTTCCCACCCTGCCCAAACTCATATTAAGCCAGATATTTCTGCTCCCAGGCTGCTAGTCATAACTACCCCAATACTCATTGTGGCTTACACACAGTCTGCCCCAATTCCTCCAGCGAGGCGACAGGCAGTGCAGCAGATTGGGTTTGTATATTCAATGGTTCCTTCTGCCATGTTCTGCTTATTGATTTCAGCCTACACAGTAGAGCACATTAGCCTCTGCACAATTACAAAACCTGGGAAACAAACGTTGCAGTGCTGTTAGAAATTGACTTTTGGACAAACAGTTTTCCTCCTACTAATTTATGGGATCTGAACGGGATGTTTAGGTTGTGCTCTCACAGCAGAAGAGAACTGAAAGCTGTTCGATGGTGAAGGATGGTGTACACTACCTTTCTGATTCCATAGAAAA
>VZTL01026870.1:15976-28853 GCA_013400535.1 Scopus umbretta
CCCCCCTCCTTTTTTTTTTTTTTTTATTTGAGGGATGCAAGGTATAATTTTTAGCCTTCAGAAGATGCCTGGAGCGGTAGCTCCCCCTATTCTAAAAGTGATCAGTGGTTACAGCGTTTACTTAGGAAGTAACAGACCTGGTTTCAGATTCCCTCCATGCCTGAGGGGATGCAACCATGTGTCCCTCCTGCAGCCAAGGCAGTGTCCCTAATCTTTGGGCTATAGGCTATGTATATATAGGGCTGGTGTGAGTGTGTGTATGTGGTGGGGCGTTTCCATTCTTCCCACCGAAGATGTTCTACAGGATAGGGAAGACTGCAAAGAGGAAATATGAGTATGAGGGTTGAAACCTGTGCCATGGGAAGCATGTTTGGGTCCATTAGGAGGACGAGTTTTGTCTGAGGTGTGTGGCCTGTCAGGAACAGGCAGGCCTAGGCATATGGGCAGGCAGCTGTGGGTGTTTGAGAAACTCCAGCACAGAAAACTGAGGCCTCTCCAGAGGTCAGATGCCTCTGGGGCTGGTCATCAGCTAGGCAAAGTTTTGAGAATCCCAGTTTTAGCCCTAAGTGCTTAAATCACACTGAAGCCTCATACTGGGCACCTCAGCTCCTTTTTGGAAGGCCTCTGCTGTGGAGGGTGTTTGCAGTGTTCTGACAACACCTGCTAGAAGGGGCCCAGAGTCTCCACTAGAGTAAGGATCTGGCTAGATTCCACCTTCCTAGCTGTCCTGGTTTCCGCTGGGATAGAGTTAATTTTCTTCCTAGTAGCTGCTATAGTGCTGTGTTTTGGATTTAGGATGAGAATAATGTTGATAACACACTGATGTTTTCAGTTGTTGCTAAGTAGTGTTTACACTAGTCAAGGACTTTTCAGCTTCCCATGCTCTGCCAGGGGCACAAGGAGCTGGGAGGGGGCACAGTCAGGACAGCTGCCCCAAACTGGCCAAAGGGCAATATATTCCATACCATATGGCATCGTGTTCAGTATAGAAACTGAGGGGAGTTGGCCAGGGGGCAGTGATCGCTGCTCAGGTACTGGCTGGGCGTTGGTCAGCGGGTGGTGAGCAATTGCACTGTGCATCACTTGTTTTGCATATTATTTTATCATTATTTTTTATTATTTTTTTTTCTCTTTCTCTTTTATCCTATTAAACTGCCTTTATCTCAACCCACAGGTTTTACTTTTTTTTCCCTGATTCTCTCCCCCATCCCACCAGGGCGGGGAGGGTGAGTGAGCAGCTGTGTGGTGCTTAGTTGCTGACTGTGGTTAAACCACAACACTAACAGTGTCAGAGCATCGTGGCAGGAGTTGCACAATGGAAAACAGGGACCCTTGATCTGTGCCTCATTTAACTTGCTCGCTGCTATCAAATGCCTTGCCCAGTGTGTGGGTGAGACTGAGAAATGGCTGAGAGCTTGCTGGCCACAGCTTTCTCCGCATTAGGCTTAAGGTAATGCTGCAGGCTGGAGGAAGCTGCCAGAAGGTAGAGCAGAGCTCATGCCTGCCCTGCTCACTAAGGGGTCTGCTGGCTGTCAATCTGGCAGCATTACTGAGGCTTTGGCTGCTGCTAAGTGACCCCATCTCAACATGTGGAAGGCAAGCTTCCCCACAACACTACCCCACCGCTTTCTTGTGAGACATTTGTGATTATTACTTTTGAATGAAGACCTTGCTCCTGTGATCCATGCCCTAGCACCTAGGTTCTTGCAATGGTCTCTGTGTTATAGAATACAGATCAGTCTGAGCTACGACTTGATCATAGTGCCACGTCTGCTCACTAAGCAATGTATCTCCCTCAGAACACAAGACCAGTGTTCCCAGAGCTCTGCTAGCCACTGGTTGGTCTCCAGGTGGAGTTTTAAAGTATAATTTAGACCTGCAGAATGTATATCACCTTCCTATATGAGAACATGAGCATCTATCTGCACAATCTGTCTACAGCTGCAGCCTGTGCTAGTTGGTGCTAAGCTGGAGCAGCCACAATATGAAAATGGATAAGAACCACCTGCCAGCAAGTTTCTCCAAGTATCTGCTTCTGAGCTTATTCTCTGGTTTTGCCTGTTGTCAGTGTAGCCAGAATACACTCACCTGCAGGACATGACCAAGTTTTTTGGGAGGGTGAGGAAGAGGAGATTGCAGAGGAAGATATATATATTTGAGAAAGATGGGTGTGGGTAAGGTTTTGAGACCATCTTGGAGGAGCTATTTTTTAAGTTAGATGTGAGTCTTTCTTTAGATATTTTTTAAAAATACTATATTTGTATCTGTAATAGCTGTAACCCCAGATTTTTCTTTCAAAGACTGTGAGTAATCATTGTGTTTCTTCCTAGAGTACTAGTAGACATGGTCTTCTCTGCTTGAGCCTGTCAGAAACTCCCTGTCATATTTATATCAGGGATACTGCTGTTTTATTGAGAGGTTCCCAAACTGTTGTACTTGCTATGCAAGTGTGTGTGTGAACAACTGAGCAGTTCTGTGCAAAAACTTGACATTGCACAGAGCTCTAAGGTACTCTCACCTCTTCAAATTAAGTTTGCTAATCCTTGCTTTATTCAGTTCTACAGAGTGAGTCAAACACCAGCAGCTTTAGACAAGCAGACTTGTCTAAAAGCATACTGAAACTATAATTTGGATAATAATTGCAATTTGTAATGCAACTGACTCCATGAATACTAGGAGAAATCTCTTGGCAATGGAGGACTGTATCAGAAAGTGCAAAAGATTCTTGCTATGGAATGGTTTTAATGGAAACTGTTGCTTGCATCATTTAAAATGGTCTTTTAAAAATTGATGGAAAATAGTGGTGGGGAATGCATAGTCAATACAAAGATCCAGCTGCATGTGAAAATAAATGCTTTATTTTCACCATTATTCATTCAAAACTAAAGCAACAAAACTAAGGACTGGGATGGGCAGAGTAGAAGAGCAACATCATGTTTTTTTCTAGAATAACAAGATTTTAAGGATTATCAGTTCATTGTGGTTATATTTTTTATCAGCACCTAATAGATATGCTACAGAATAGTTCAGTTCCTCAAATGAGGAAACCATAGCAGTTTTTCTTCCTCTTGTCATTCTACCTTGATTAGGTACACTGCTCTGTCCTGATACCCAACATACACAGCACAGGCTCATGTAGATGTGACAGAGCCCTACAAGGGCAGATTTTTGTCTTTTGTACCACACCCACAACAGAAAAAGGTTGAGGCATGGTTTGAAGATCTGATCCAGGATGCTTAAAAATACTATATGTCTAATGACTAAGCTAACCCTCCCCAAAGATGTTTTGAAAGAATTTATCCTACACTTAATCACCAAAATGTTCTTTCTGCTTGCCTCTAGCAAGATTCAAGGTTGTAAAGAAAAAGTTAGGGATTTTCCCACAGGAAGGCTGTCTGTTTGAGGTTTGGAGATTCTGCCTGGTATAGTATGATATAGCAGAATATCAGAGTATGAGGCATTGTATACTTTTTTAAGGATTGGTGAAACCCACCCAAGCTGTGAGGCTTTTATGGGCTTGATTGTGTTTTTCCTGCTCTTTAATTTTAAATAAATTTGTAGTAATTTCTTCTTTCAGCCGGCTTGTGTGCTCTCATTTGAAAATAATGTTTGATTTTTAAAAAGTATTTACAATGTTTCTATCATTTGTCAGTGTTCTGACACTATTAATTCTTTGTCACAATGCGTTAGACTGCAAGTTTACTCCAATGTGCAGACTAACAAGATGTGTTTTAAATAAAACTACACAATCAAATATATTCTAGTTTCTCTCTGTCTGAGGATCTACCAGAGACAGATGGTGACTTACTGCTCTCACTTTCATACTGCTCAATTCCACTGGCTTGAATACAATTTGATGGGTATAAATCAGAATTTGACCCTGAAGTATCCCTTAGCTGTCTGATGCAGTCATATTTGTAAGAGTGTATAATGTGAAACAAATGTCCATGGAGACTTTTATTTCATTAAGCAAACCAGAATGCTGTTTCCCTCAAAAGCAGCATTTCTCTGTCTCTGTCTGGAGCAGGCAGAAATCTTGCTTCAGCTCCATATGGCAGCAGCAGCGCAATAAATTCTGTATCTAGTGAGTCCCAATACAGGTAGGGAAATAGTAAGAAAGTCACTGAAAAAAAGCAGCCACACACTGGCATGACCACTTACAGTTACACTTCATACATCTTCAGCAAACAGCCATCTTCTGTGCAGGCAGTGAGGCCTGACATAGGAGCACTGACTCGCCACCATTCCTGATCCACTTTGGATGATGAGTTGTAAACATGACCTTACACAATGCTCCTGGAAACAGGACTCATAGAGGTTCCTGAGGAAGAGATGACTGAACGCAAGAACTTGTGCTGCAGTGAAGTCCCTTGGAAAACTGAAAATCGCATTTATGTTTTTTCTCATTGGAAATACCTGTGCAAGTGGAGTACAGTTGCCTTCTTAGCCTATGTTTCTGTTTGCTGAAGTTTTAGTAACAAAACCACTTTGCTTTAATAGCTTTTTTTCTTTAAAAGAAAATAATACTGTACTACACTACCATGTGTAAAATAAATAGTAATGTATGAAAGTCAGTTGTAAAGCCCCAGAATATTTTTAGGGGGAAACTACATTTACCTGAATAAAGACAATATTTCCTAAAATATTCTTATAGAAGACAATAGAGAGTTCTTCCACCATAAAATGATGGGCTCATATTACAGTACAGAATAAGTCAAAGATAAAGAATAAAAAGCCTATTTATCACTTGAGCCACTCCGGTTTATCAAGCAGTAGGTATAAAAGCAAACAGTATGTAGCATTTTTTCAGGCAACATATAATTAATAACTATGCTGTGCTAACTGTCACATGATTTTACAGGAGCTGAGAAGTAAGAAGGTTCCGAAAGGAACAAAATCAGTTCATGAAGACAGATTTTGGTCTCTAGAAGGATCTATTAAGGATGGGGCACTCTATATGTATTTTGTTTTCTTATGCTTTTCCTTGAGACAGGACAGATGGACCTTGTCTGATGTAGTGCTGTAGTTCATCATGGTCAGGACTCAGTCTTGTCTCACTGAGTGGCACGGAATTTCAGCCTACTTACTTCACTGCCAGGGTGACTAAGTCCTTGCTATGTCATAGACTTCAACCTCTATTAAAACAAAATTTTGTCTCATTTGTACAGAATGTATGATACCTGACATCACCCTCTTGTCTTTCACTAGAGGTGATGTTTTTTGACATTTCCTCAAAGTTCTTCTCCTTGAAAGACTGGGATCTACCTTTTTTTTGGCCCATATAACTCCAGTTTATTTGTTCCCAATAATATACAAGTCTTAACTGAGATTAAACATTCTGTTTGAAATTAAATTGAATATTTCAGTGTAGCAAAATATAAATCCTTTCAAATGAGTAACATTATAAACAAGAATCTTAATTATTATTCAGATATTTCCTTATGTGTATATACATATGAAATAATATTCTAATTTAATTATCCCTGAAATTTGAATTTGAACTCTCCAAGTCAAAAAGAATTTAGAGGTCAAAATCTGCTACAGTGCTCCCTTTTGCAAACTCTGAACAACTTTGCTACCCTTATTTCTAGCAGTCCATAAAAACAGCAGTTTTTTTGTTGATTTCTATTTTGATTTTTATTTTTAACCAAATGGTACCAAATTTTCTAAAAACACTTCCTGTATGGTTAGTTACTTTTTGTTCATGTCACATCATATATTAGCAGTACCATGAAGCTTTTTAAAACTACAAGTCTTTGTCTCCCTTGTATGTATTTTTCAAGTCCTACCTTGTATATATACTTATTAATGACTCTGCTTTTTGTATGCACAGAATGTACCCTCAGTGAAGGTCATTCCTAAGGAAACCATATTTCAAAAACTGTGATAAGGGCAACGCCTCCTTCTTATCATTCAGGATTTTGTCCAAATGTATGAACTTAAGTACGAAATGAATTGACATAACTTGATAGGATTCTGCAAATAGAAGATTTTGGATGGGTTTGTCACTAAAATGAATTAACTGGATTCCTCCAATTCAAGCAAATGACTGCATCAAAAGTAATTCAAAGAATGAAACCGAGGATGTGGGATCTGATCTCTTCACCATCATGGTACGTATAACACTACCTCTAGCCTGGAATTTTTCTGTACTAACTACAATGATATGCTTTCATGCACTGCAGCAATAAAACACCAGGTCAAGAGACAATTTCAAATGAAAACTGCGTTTTCCCTCCTATTCCCACTGGAGAAAAAAGAACATATATTGAATTATGGCATTTAGAACTCAACCAGTAAAATCTTTACAAGACGCCACTATCACTATAAACCACCCAGACTCTTTACAGATATACTAAGAACGTTCTCTGTCATTTATGTGAGTTCTCGTTTGTTACTGAACTTGGCCTTTTGAATAGATCCCTTTTTAACAGCTGTCACAGTTACCAGGATAATGGCATTTTCTTCTCATCCTGGTTTGCTCCTGCTGGAGGTAGATGTGGTCTCAGTCTACATGAGGAAGCTGAGCAGAGGTGCAATATCGACACACACATCCTTTCTGATGTGGTGGTAATGACAGAGAGCAATCAACCTAGGAGCAGGGACAGAATTCCTTAGGTGTCCCATTTCTATAACAGCTCTTGATCAAAATTTCTCTTAAGTAACCTGTTTCAGTACTTGTGTTATTCTTTCCATGACTTTGTAACCACTGGTCAGCCTTCTTAAGCATTTCTTTTGTAGCAGGACCAAAGCATTGGATAAAAGAGATTCAACACCATTTAAGTACATTTTACCTAATAAAATGTCTCTGTAGCAGACAATTTCCTCAAATTACCCCAAGCCATGTTACATCTCAATATGATTCTCTCAAACTATTCCTTATTATCTTGAAAAAGAGATTCTCCTTTTTGCTCTTCTGGACTTTGACACCTCTGGAATTGTTTTATAGGTATCTGGAGAAAACATAAAATCTCCCAAACTAACAGTTTAGATGCTGTCTTTTAACTGTCATTAGATTTGTGTCACGTAATAGTTCATCTGACGACATTGCTTCCTTTACTGTTCTTCTGTAAATCCTTAGTTTAATAAGAACTTCTAAGCCAATATGATCACAGAACAAACATCCCACTGATCTTATTGACACATATTCTTGATGAATTATTACAGGCTTGCTACCTTTGAATCCAGTAATAATAATAATAATACAAAAAAGCTGTAGGCCAATATCTGTCCCTTATTGTAGAGTCCCAGTGAGGAACAGGAGCCATCCAAGCACACACTGAAGAACTACTCCAAAATATGAATCTATCTCAAAGATATTACATTAACTGGTGGTAGAAATGCTATCTCCATAAATCCTTTACTTTCTTCTTCATTGCTCAATATTTTACTTTTCAACTGCTCACATTATTAGACTCCTTCATAAACCTTGAGTTTATGCTTTTTCTTGTCCTTTGCTGGGGACACCATCCTAATGAAAAGATGTCTTAGGAGGCAGTTTTCCTGAGTAATGTTTTGGATGAAATGACACCTTTCTTAGAAAATTTGTGGAGAATGCCAGGTCATGGCAGGAATAAAATTTGTTTCAAAGAAAAGTAGAAGGAAAACACCTAGGTCTTTTTTGGTGTTAAATCTATCAAGGCATTGGTGGTTCTTATACATTATGAATGTCATTGACATTTGCTTATTCAGTATTTCCCCAAAAGACCTATGCATAACTCTGTGTTTACCTATGGTACAATACCACTAACTCCAGCCATGCACAGTCAAGCCTCAAGTGAATAAAGCAGTGGGAAGAGTAGTTAAAGGTATATCACAGGGACCACTCTTTATTAATCAGTAATACTTATAACTCTAAGTCAGTGCTTAGTGTCACAGTTACCAGGTAAATTTTTATTCACCTACTTGCCCTGTGCAGTTTGGTGGTTGTTTTTTTTTTTTTTTTTTTGGAGTTTTTTTTTTTTTTTTGACAAGGTTTTAAAACAATAAAACACAGCTAGATTTTCTTATTAGCGTTAGTCACAATGGTAAATGGCAATCAGGTATGGTAAATTTTAGTGACAGCTGTGTGAAGCTGGGTTAAGATGAGTACTATTCAAACATTACTTGCAAAATTATTTTCTCAGTGATTTTTCCCTGCCTTTTAATGAATACATTATTTGTGAATGCATTGTCTGTTTCCCCTAGAGACATGATCTGTTAATATCCCTCTTCCATACTTCTTGTACTATTTTTCTTATCAAATAGATTGATTATTCAGTATTAATTTTCTGCTGTTACTTAGCATGTTCTGTCTTTTTTTGTATGAAAATCAGAATCTGAATTCATCATATGCTACAGAGAAAGCGTGTGATGCTTTCTCCGTATGCTACTGGAGAAACAGTTTCAGATGGCTTCAGCAAATGCTAGTGAGATTCAGGAGCATCTGGCACTAGTATGTCAGAGTCTGGTAGGGAGACAGCTTAGTCCTTCTGGTTTTCCTTAAGTACCTGCATGGTTCCTCTTGTGTTCTGCAAAATATGGTTAAGAGGCTGTCTTTTTTTTCAGATAAAAAATTATCCTACACTTAATGATGTAAGCTGGTCTGCACTGGACAGCTTCTAGGTCCCAGCCTGGTCCCTCTCACAAGATACTACCTCACTTCAACATAAACCTAGGACTCTTCTCTTGTCATCTCCTAACATGTCAGTTTTAACTGGCCTCCCTTGAGTCCTCTCCTGGATGATTTTGATAAGATATGCGTCTTTTTGGTGACTCATGTGTAGTGAGAGATGAAGCTTGCCTCTGGAGGCTCATGGAAATTATAGAACAACAGTATTACCTGAGGCAACTGTTTTCTGGCTTCTAAGTATTTAAGAACATGGTCTACGTATGGCTTGAGTATAGCTTACCCTCACAACTTTAAGACATGTGTCATTGATGTATATTTATTCTTGGCTTTGGATTCCATTCTCACCTTCTCAAACCATAGCACTAGCCTGAGGGTGTAGAAACAGTCAGTTCTCAAAAGGTGGAAGTGAAATCACTTGATTAAAGAGCTACAGGAACATTTCTCAGGAAAAAAAATGTAACGAGAATAATTTATGTAGTGTACAATAGATTTAATACAAGCTTACATGGGTTACCTGCATTTGCATACTTCATTTAGAGCAAATCCCTACTTTATTGCCAGATTAATTCTTCTTCCCCTTCCCCTTCCCCTTCCCCTTCCCTGTCCCCTTCCCCTTTCCCTTCTCTCTTTTATTTCAATGACATGGTGGTCTGCAGCATGGCCCTGAGTGAGGTCGCAGCATGCATTGTCTCTGAGGGCTGGGGGGCTCCTGGGGGCACAACCAAAGCTCCCCACTCTAGGCTGACAGGCGGGGGCACCGCCCATCCCATGATTCATTCTGTCAGCATTGCTTATATGGTCATATAACACGAACAATATACTGAGAGCCTCTGCATGTGATAGTGTCTTTCAGCTCAGATGAGCTGATCCTAGACAGAAGATAGATTGGACAGAAGTGTTCCAGTCAGCTGTTTACTTTTCTACTGATATTTTTCCCTTCCTTTCCACGTGACTGTAGCTCAGCCACTCGTGATACAATTTATTAGCACTCTGGCAAATTGCTGGTGTGAATTAATATTGTTGAACCTTCATTCTTGTACAGACATTGATGAAATTTACCTCAAAGTCTGTCTGGTCTACTCCAAATGAGGGATTTATGTTGTGAATCATGTTAAAATCTCCTTTTCTTACATTAAACTTCAACCCCCCCCCAAAAAACTTCATTACAGTTTTATTACACTTGCTAACTTATATGAAAACAGAAATGCACAGATAAGTAAAAAATTTCCCTAAGACCAAAAAAAAAANAAAAAAAAACACAAAAAAAAAAAAAATTTCCCCAAAAACAAAAAAAAAAAAAAAAAAAAGTGAAACATTGACTTTTAAAGCTGCAAGAATTAAAATAGAAGGACATAAAGTAGCTCTGAACGCAGCCTGACACTGCAGGTGCTATAGTGATGGAGATGAGACAAATGCTTCAACGAGCAGAAAAATTGTGAACTCTTTGAGAAGAGAATCTCACCTTCCAGAAGCTCACCCTCACTTTTCAGTTTCTCTTACTGTAGGTTTGCTATATTGTAGCAGTTGCAAGAGGGTGAAAGTAAATCCAGTATGGAAGAAAGATTTAATTCTGAATGCGGTGCAGTAGATCATTTGTCCTATTTAAAACAATGTTGCTTGCCATCCACAAAAAAAGTGGCTGTTTAAAAATCAGATGCTCATGGTTAGCCTGTGCTTGGATTTTCCTCATCTGCTCCACGCACATCACAAAGGCAATCTACCCCTGATTACACCTGAGTATCCCCATTGAAATTACTGAGACAGTCACATGTGCGTAACTGAGAGTAGAGTTTGGCCCCCTGTGCCGAAGTTGCTCCTTTGAAAGCTGTTCCACCTCCTTTGGTTTAATCCTGCCCCATTAGGGGAATGCAATCCCACTTTCGTATAAGTGTAATGTGACTCAAGTTGCAGCCTGATAACTGGAGGGGGGAACCCAGAGGCAGTGTAGCTTAAATTCAAAGCCTCATTATATGTCTCTCCTGTGGAAATTACATGAACAGTTAAGTCAGATAAAGAGCACATTCTCATTTTTCTTTCACATATTCCTTTCATGCTCTTGCAAATCCAACAGAAGGACTGAACATCAGTTCACCACACATATTTTCTTTCTCATGTACTTTAAATACTTTTTCGATTTTAGAAAGTAAGTAATTTTAGGAAAAAAGATAAGATCTTCAAAAGTGTAGAAAGAATACCAAAGAAAAGAAAAACTGAATCAGTCAAAAGTCATTAAAAGGTTGGAAGGGTCTTCTGGAGATCATCTGGTCCAACCTTCTTTTGAAAGCAGAGTTTTAGATTAGGTTTCCCAGGGCTCTGTTAAGCCATGTCTTCAATACCTCTGGCAAGGGAGTTTCCACCACTTCTTTGGGCAGCCTACTTCAACGTTTAATTGTTCTCACAGTGAGGAATATTTTTCTTATATCCAGAGAGAATTTCTGCTGAAGCAAGTCGTTCCCATTGTCTTGTCGCCATTCTCCCTTGTAAATAGAGTACCTTCATCTTTTCTTATATATACTTAAGTATACTTAATATATACTTAAATAAAGGTATTTGTGGAGTGTGATTAAGTTCACTCTGAACCTTCTATCCTCTAGGTTGAACAAATTCAATTCAATCAACTTTTCTTCATATGTCAAGTTCTCCAGTTATGTAACCATTTTTGTGGCCTTCCACTGGACCCTTTCAGGTTTTTCAATGTTTCTCCTGAATGTGGGGATTTTCTCAATGTTTTGGTTTGTTGCCATGTTTTGTCTTTCACTGTTTCTCCTGAATTCTCCTGAATTTGCAGGACATTTTTCCAGTTGTGGCCTACCAAGTGTCGAGTAGAGTGGAATAATCATGTCCCTTGATCTGATGATTCTTTTCCTGATGCACTACAGGATGCTGCTGTCCTTCTCTGCTGCAAAGCCCATAGTGGCTCCAGGGCAGCTTACTGTCTCCCAGCTATTAGATGTACTAATTTTTTAGTCCTCTTTTCTATGTTTTTACAAAAATATGAATCACATAAGCTGTGTTGGCCATACCAATCATGACATCAGATTTTAATTCAGTTGAGATATACACCTAATTAGTTGTTTGAATCTGGTGGAGAAAATGAATTCCTTTTGTTCAGCCTTGCTAGCCTAATGTTAGTTTAAACTAACCTTATTGAAAAAGATAAAGAGAATGTTTAAATAACTTACAAGGGATTTAATATTCACGTGATTTAGATGCCTTAGTTATTTCAGCACTAAAGGATGACCAGAATTACAACAGGATGAATGAATGAGTTCAAATTGGCTGTTTCAGGCTATGACAAGTGCATCATGACGTGTGAGTTTTCTTATGCACCTGCTTCTTTTGCAACTGAACATTCAATCTCTGCATTTAATTTTTGTATACAGATTGTTTACAATCAAATAATTTGATAGTCTATTTAAGGCAAAATGCACCTGGGCTGAAGACTGGAAAATCTTTTTAAAGTGGCAGTGATCCCATAATTAGGATTGAATGCACCAATGAATAGGTATCAGCATAAAAGTGTGAATATGCATAAGATTGCAAAAAAATTAAATATTCCCTCATGATGAGAGTGCAGAATGGAGAACAGGAGCTGCATGGCTCAGAGGCAGGAACTCAGATCTCACCCCACGTTCCTTCCACTTGCTTGTCCCAGTTGACCCCCTTATAAACTATTCTGTGGGTGAATCAGAAGTATTTGGGCACGATGCCAGTTATTTCATTTGTTTCTCTTCCATTTGCTCCAGAAATTGCCCTTACCTGCTGCCCTTACCTTGCTGTCCACCAAGCTGTTTAGGCTAGGGGGAGAGCTTTTGACCCCTTTTTCTTCTTTTTTCTCTTACTAAATCCTGTTGAATCCATTTCTAAAGAGGCGAGAGTGGAAAATTAAAGAACCTTGTCTGTGCTTTTTTCTTCCTGAGTCTAAGGTTGAATTAAAGAAGAACAAACATATTTGTGAGGAAAAGTTAACTGACTAACCATCCCTTTTAGGAAAGATATGCCAAGATTATTTGCTGGTTTCACTTTTGCTCTGTAGAAGGTTTTTTTTTTTTAAGATTTGAATTTTATTAGATTAAGTGATTATTCTCTTTCCCTCTTTTATTAAAAAAGGCATTTACTTCATTACATAAATCATCTTAAATAACTTGTGTAAAGATGAGATTATGACAGGTTATCTTAGTAAGGAAAGAAAAAGAACTTCTGTATTTGAACATATTTGGAGGATTTTTTTTCCTTTGGTTTCTTTGCTTCCTCTGTTTTTTGTTT
>VZTL01026872.1:0-48670 GCA_013400535.1 Scopus umbretta
CACGCTTCTTTTGGTGCGGCCCAAGATACAGTCGGCCTCCTGGGCTACAAGTGGACTTTGTCAGCTCATGCCCAGCTTTTCATCCGTCATTACCCCCAACTCCCTCTCTCCAAGGTTGCTCTCAATCCCTTCATCCCCCAGCCTGTATTGATACCAGGGGTTGCCCTGACCCAGGTGCAGGACCTTGCACTTGGCCTTGTTGAACCTCATGAGGCTCACATGGGCCCACTTCTCAAGCTCATCCAGGTCCCTCTGAATGGCATCCCTCACGTGTGTCAACCACACCACTCAGTTTCTTGTCATCTGCAGATTTTCTGAGGGTGCACTTATCTCACCATCTGTGGTGTTGATGAAAGACATTAAACAGTACTGGTCCCAATACACTTTGCTGGGACAGGGGGTCTCTACACTTCGCTTTACACTGAGGTGTAACTGCTGTCATTTCAGACACTGGCCTGAGCAGATCCCGTCTGAAATGAGATTTATGTTACAACATAAAACTCTGTTCTGTCAATTTTTTTTCCTCTTTTTTCAATCTGTAAGCCTCTAGTAGTGGAGATGTAATTCCCTTTAAAAACCTCCCATATGCATATTGTTGCTTAGCATATAAACCTGGTCTCCTTAATCACTTTTCCCAGGCCACTTAAAAGCAGTCCACAAGGATCTTCAGAGGCACAGACCACAGGTTAAAACCACTGACTCAGAGAAATCTTAATGGATACATGTGAGATACAAAACCAAAAGAGATCATCAGTAATCAACTCTAGTTTTCTTTCGGGGTGGGGAGACTGCAGTTCTCCAAATGGCCTTTCCATTGCAGTATTTTATTAACTTCAGCATCACAGACTTGTTAAAAATCCTTTGATGTCATATATGCTGCCCAAGATCCATTTATGTCAAAGAGTCCAAGATACTTCCCAATCTCTAGTTCTTTAGTCAGAGCAACAAATAAAAAAAAAGCCTTTGAATATGTTATCTAATACATATTTATGACATGAAAGGTAGGCCTTTCCCAGCTCCTCTAGTAATTGAGCTAAACTAACAATTAAATCAGAAAGTGTCATTAGAACTGGAGGGGAGGGGGGAAAAAAAAGAAAAAACCCAAAAACCTCACACTTCCTTTTCTGTGGACAAACACCTTATTTAGCAGTACCAATTGAGATAACTTAATTATAATGTTGAAATCATATGTTAGTTCTCCAACCAGTTTGATTAGCA
Source organism: Scopus umbretta (assembly GCA_013400535.1). NCBI lineage: Eukaryota > Metazoa > Chordata > Aves > Pelecaniformes > Scopidae > Scopus > Scopus umbretta. The sequence goes on from VZTL01026872.1 coordinate 1,219, forward strand.
TTGTTCCATGAAACATTAAATACCTTCTATTTAGTGCATATACCTTTAGTATACTGGTTCCAGCCATTCTTCACACAACCTATAGCAGAATGTAAAAATCCCTTAAATTAGACGTGCCTACAGCAACACCGAGTCTAAATTTTGTTTTATATTGTAATATTATATTATGACCAGAAAGCTGTGTCTGAAGTGACCCTTCATAACTCACCCTTCACTGCCATTAACAGTTTCTGAGTTGCATTTCTAGATGTGGCTGTACAGGGAACTGCAGGAACTGCTCCGCTGTCCCCTGCTCACCACTGCTGCAGAGCACCTCTCGAGCACACCCGACAGCAATGCAGGCAATACAATCATGAAACAAATGGTTAACAAGCAACCTATGTCAGATAGCAAAGATTCCCTGAATCCCAGCCTAGTGCCTTAGTTAGGCAATTACCTGGTTTTCAACAAGTTTTCCTGAAATATTTCAAAGGAGGCTAGCAGAGAGAAAGACTTAAGAACTAAGTAGTCTGCCAGTATTGTAGGCATTTATCCCTATGGCCGCAACTGATGATGCTTGCCCCGGTAAACATTTGCAATATCCTATTAGCAAACTGAGTGAGATATGAATAACAACTATAAAGTCCAAAGTTTTAGACTAGTTTTAATGACTATATATTTCATATTCAGTTGTAGAAGTAAACTGTGAGGCCACCTTTTTATGGGAAGGTGTCACTTTAAATTCAAACATGCACTGTATATTATAAGCTTCCCACTAAATTTAGCAACAATTGGCTGGTACAGAAAGATTTCTTCCAAAAATAAAGCACTTCATATCATTCAGCACTCACATGGAAGGAAAATTACAGTATTATCACAGTTATCAGAGTCTTGCAGAGCCAAAAAAGATAGGAAGTACCAGAATGCAAGTGGATGGAGGGCCATCTGGAAAGAAAGGAGATGTGAAAGGAGTGTGGAAAACACAGAGTTCATATTGACTACTGGATATTAGGAAGTTTGTTATGAAGCTTGTTATGAGTCCCCTCTCTTTTCTTACAGTAACACTAAATCCAAAAATCTATAGAAGTATTAACTTCTTGGTTACTATGGTCATTATGTTCTTTTGGTTGCGGGAGTTATAGAGACATAATAGAACACAATTTAATTAGCACAATTAAAATTGACTAATGTTTTTCTGATTAAACTGATTAAGTTGTTCAGCCTGTTTTAAGATATAAGTCTGTTGCAGGTGGGTATACATTCCTTTCAGGAACTCTTGTATTACATATGACAATTTCCTCTCTGATTAAAATAACAAGAGTTTGTATTTAACAATCTATAAAAAAAGTGAAAGATGAAACTTAAATAAGCATTTGGCACTCCCTACAACATGTTATATCAATATAACAAAGACACATTTGGTGCTATATACTGAAGAATAAGTGTTGCACTCTTCAAGACCTATACTCACAGTTTTCCAAAATTAAAAGGTTGGTAATATTCCATAGAAATCTGCCAAGCTCCACAAGTTAAGATTTCCTGACTTTTAATTTCTACAGCAGCAACCCATGCAATATGAGCCCACTCCCAGAAGTTCTTAATTTCTGTGCTTGTTCGGCATAATACATGAGGCTGCTGTCTCCTAAGCTCAGCTAACACAATAAAACCGCTGAGGAGGAGTACGGGAAGGGGTTGCATCCAGACCCTCGGTACCGATTCAGGGATGAACAGGTGATGGAATGACAGAAGCAAAGGAACCAAGATTCCTCCCAAACCAACAGGGGAAGATCAGAGAGAGATCCACTTGTTTTCTTCCACATCTTGTGTAACTGCACTGCTCTCAGGTTAACCTCTGCAATTACCAAATTCCTACACAAGAAGTGGGATTTCCTGCTTTGAACTATTAGACCGGTCGTCTTCATCTTCTTGAGCTGCAATCTTAAGCAAGAGCAATACTGGAAGGAGTGACAAGGAGAGCAGGGAGATGGCATGTTTTAGAGTAACAGGTATCAGAGTAAGAATTGGAATCAGGCATTTTATGAATTTAGGTTTTAAATAAATAACAATCTTTATGCCCATCATCTATACGTTCCTCTTCATAAACAAGGGCAACGCTATTGCCAATCTTGCCCAGTAACTGACAAAATTCTAACTAAGTGATATATCAAGGTCAAGAAAATCAAGAAAGAATGCCGATTCCAGAGTTTATAAATCAAGCCCACAATCAGATCACTAAGCCATCCTATCTCTCAGTTCTGTTTCTTCATAAAGAAGACTAAGAAATTAATTTTTTATTTTTAACTTTTAAAGCTTTTAAATGATTCTCGATGCTGAAGAAAAAAATCCTGTTCAGTGCTCAAGGAAAACAATTCATTGACAGATATTGGAGGCATCTTCCCCCATTTGAATGCACATGATGGACATCTAATGAAATTGTGCCAAGCTCTCTTTGCTAGAAAGGGGATGTTCTTTCATCTCTTCAATAACAAAATAGCTGCAAAAGCCTCTGTTGGAAGAAGAAAAAAGTCCTTATTTTCCAAAAAAGTAAACACACCTCTGAAATAAAATTGGTCATATATATTTGTGTGAAAAGGAGGAACAAAAGGTGAAAAAAATTGGGAGAAACTGGAATGTGACCCGTTTGCCACTAATTCAATAAAACAAGACAAAGCTTTGACTTCTAGTGGAAGTCTTAAGGTAGCAAAAATTGAGGGAGGACTCAAGGGCTGGTTACTGAGGGCAAGCACTACAGAAACTTGAGCTGCATAAGGGTTATAAAGGGCCTGAAAGCTCACTGCCAGAGGAAGAGGCACTCCCCATCTTCCCTCAGCAAGCATTCCCACTCCCACATCACCAGCTTGGGTGATTGTGTGGCCACAGAGCAAAGAGATGCCAGGAACGTGACCTGGCCAGAAGCAAGCTGGCTAGATAAGCCAGTTCACCAAACGATCAGGCGTGCTGATGCAAGGAAGGAACTAAGGTTCTGTATCCTAGACCTCTGTCACCTTCATTTGCATGGGTTATTTTTTTTTTAAGCGGATTAGGTACTGAGGGTTATTGAGCTCACACAAGTATGCTGGGAAGCTGTCAGTGGACTCTCTGCCCACAGCATGAGGACACAAAGGTGCACCCTGAAGCAGCATGCAGAGCAGTAATGGGCACCACTGTGCAAATGGCTGCCTCTGGCAAGGGCTCAAGAGGCGGGTGACTCAAGCAGCTGGCGCAGGAGAGGTGGGGTGACTCCCTGAACTTCTCTGTCCCCATTTTAAACGCAGACGTTGGTCATTTCCTCTCTGTTCCTACTGCTCAGCCCTGCTCCATCAGCTCAGCTCAGCCTTTCGCTGCCCTCTCCCCTCAGCACCGCTTCCTACTCTGCTCCCACTAGCTCCCGAGAAGCTGCTTCACCATCTTTAAACTGCACCTGCAAACTTGGGATTTTTTCAAAAGAAAGATCTGTACAAACAGATGCTTTAATCACCGTGAAAAATTCAAGGGTGTTAAATCTCACTCCTTAGCTACCAAACTTTATAACTGCTGACAAAAGAAGGTACCAAATATTTATAGATGACATCTCTGAAGAAAAAAACAAGCGATTTGCTCCCCAAATCAAGACCACATTACCACCTGTATAATATCTATATCTCTCCATACGATTAAAAGAACATTGATACTTAAAAAAGAAAGCTCTCAAAAAGAATAAAGAAACAAGAGGGAGGCGTACATACATCTATTCTGATACGCTGTTCAGGTGAGACAGTCCCTTTTTAAAAATACCATTCCAGTATTTAGCTTCAAAATTGTTTGGTTATCAGTTCTTTCATTACAACTCAAATCTGAAAATTTAAAAGCAAAAAGCACAGTCTCACTGAACAGAGGGAGAAAACAACCTCTACAGACAAAAGTTAAAAATCGATCTTCAAAGTGATGATGACCCATCACAGCGGGAACCGAGACATTTATGCTCCCCAGAGGAAAAAAAAAAAAAAAGAGAGGACACTTATGCAAGTTTGTGACACTTGCATTCAAGATACAAGCAAAGGCAGATTAGTTTAAAACAAATGGATGCCTCAAATTCCACATGAAAGAGCAGCATGGAAGACCAGGACAAGGTTCCGTAATAAAAAAAGCAGGAAAATTATTACTTCACTTGCAACTTGTTCCTTATTAAGACTGCCACTATATTTAAAGAAATAATAAAAAAAAAGGAAAAAATAATAAAGCATTTCTCGTTTCATTTGCCCCAATTTTCCACCCTTCTAAGTTATGTAGGCTCATGGCGATACAGACATGAGGATTTGTATTAGACTATCAGCTTTCAGTCATGAAGAAAAGCTTCTCTAAAACAACAGATTTAAATTTGTTCAAATAAATATAAAATAGAAGAATGTGTTCAGCCATGGGAAAATAAGATGATCGCCAAAACCCACTGGAGGTGACCATCAGCAGATAAGAATACTGTACTACAGTACTGAACAGCAGCATAAATTTAAAAATATTTCTAGTTAGGTGATTCCTCAGGTAATGCTAATGATTTCAAGAAAAAACACATTCAGGTCACTAACATACAGAAACTTTCAATGTATTCACACTGAAGAACAAGTCTGGTAACTCTTAAGCCTACAATATCAGTATGCTGATGCAGACTTGTGTTTTTATGCTAATGCGGCAAACTGGCTTTACCCAAAACTCCAGAGCAGGTAATTTAATGGCACATATTATTTTCATCACACTCTAATCATGGCACCTGAGGGAAGAAGTATTCTTGAAGTTGCTTGCACCTCCTTCAACTGTAAAAAAGATGAAAAAATCCATAGCAAAACCACCTCAAAACTACAAATCTTTGGCCCAAAGGCCTACTCACTCCAGAATCACTGCAACCCTTTATTTAGAAAAGTACATATAGCCTTGTCAAGGGTGATGAGGAAATAAGCCTTTGAATATGTTAATATTAGCCGTTAGACTGGAATATATCCAAGGAGTTTTAGAACATGAATTGGACAAAGTCTTTCATATTAATTATTTCATCTTATTATATCCTTTGAGACACCTGCATGTGAATTAGCTCATGGATGGATCAGATTATCAGCGTAACAGGCTATTCTGTTCCACAGAGGTGAAATAACTTCAATACTTTTAACGAAAGGTAGCTTTAACAGTCTACTTTTATTTGGAAAATTATAGTTAATCACATTGCATACATTGCTCAGATACAGGAGGTCTTCAGAGCTTCAACAAAATACAGCAGAAGACTGTAAACTTTTAAGAAAAAGATCACTTATCAGCTTTTCCTTTTAGATGAATACTATGGATTTTCTTCTCAGCTTTTCCTTTATCATTGTCCACAACGTCTGATATGGACTAGGTTTTTTACATATATTTTACATAAATACACACAAACGTATGCATCTCTCTATATAAAAATAATATATAATTGTAGTCAATCAATATACAGTATTAGTGGTGGGTTTTTTAATTCCATTTAGTCCAGCACCTTCAACAACCTTGCCAACATACATTGGTTTGCTGGCCTATTAATACTTGAAAAGGGAAACTAGAATTTCCAGGGGCAGCCGTGAGATTTTGCTGAACGTGCAGCCCATATGGTACACCAAAAGACCAGCTAGCAGTCACGTGAAATAGCCTCTGTATCAAAACAAGAAGTATCCAACAGGGCTCATAAGTTTTTAAAAAAATTGGTACTTATTGACAGGAAAACAGTCAAAAAGCTAAAACGCTCAAGGGATGAAAAAGCTAACAAGTTCTCTCTGGAGCTGTGGGACACTGCTTGTGAATATTCATTTACAGGAAAAATCCTACCCACCTGAAATGATACCATTTCTTACTAAATGAAATTATAGGACACACATTGTAAGGTAATTGGTTATGTGATGACAGTAAGGAGGCAAGAAAGAAGTCAGTCTGTTTTTACTACTCTTAGGCATTAAAACAATTAAATACCCAGGAGAACGTCAACTTCATTTTAGTGTGCCAGCAGTAACTGACTTAACATGCACTCTCTGCTGGGTCAGGATATTGCATCAAACCACTCCAGCTGATAGCAGTTTTCATTAATATTCCTCTCCATTCAGGTATATCCAAGTATAAATTAAACTGAGGCAGCAACACAGGGTTTGAAAATGCAGGGCGGGCCTGTGACACGGGTGACCCAGCTGGTGACTCAGCAGGACTTTCCCTGCCTCTTCCCCCGCAAGGGAGGGCAGGAAATTTCAGAAAGAATGTGTTCATACCACTCACAGCTATGAGTTACGATGTAAAGCAAAGTCACATACCCACAGATAGTAAGGCCAGCAGAGCAAACCTGGCAGTGGCCCAGTAACACACACAAAATTACTTCTTTCTCCACAAGAAGCTGGACACCACAACCCCAGCATCCTTCAACACTGCTGGTGCCCACCATTGAGCTCTACCATTTCATTCAGCACGGAGGCTATACCATAACTGCCATTTAAGTATTCCTATGTTTTACTATAAATAATGTAGATCACATTTGTGGAACATGATTAATGAACAGGACTCAAAACTTCAGCCTACACAGTAGCTGTGGGTAAGACAGACATTCTATATAACAACACACCCAGGGTACCCTATTCTTGGCGAAGAAAACTCCTACACTTGCTCTATCACTAATAAAATTCTCTGCAAATAATGATACGCAAGAGCAACTGCATAGCATCAGACACCCAAGGACTGATATGCCCCCTCTGATGAAGTCTGTGGAAGGGGACAAGAACCAGACACACACACACACACTAGATGCACCCCAATAGCAAACTCTCTGCCACTTGATTTACGGCACAGATCTGCTGAGCCAAATGTGGTGCCCTCATGTTTTATCACATGACTATGCATTTTTCTGCACAATATCTGAGAGATCAGCATCTTAATGTGCGGTTCTGAGCTACCACCTGATAATTTGCTGAATACCTTAAAAGAATTCAAGGAGACAAAAACAGGTGACAAACAACCCTTGTTTCACATTCATCTTCTTCATGCACCCATATTACTCACAATTTTAGAGACTTTCACCATGTTTCTCCTTCCCTTCCTCCCTAAATCATCCCCCTCTGTGCTTTTTCAAGTGCTACTGTATTTTCTGAGGCCTGAGGAAGGGACCCAGAGCTGCACAGCACCTGCCACATCGGCATACCATGCATACATGTAGCAACATGATAACAATCTTTGTTTTGCTCTCTACTACTTCAGTAACAATACCCACCATTTTATTTGTTTGACTGTCATAGCACGTTTTCAAACAGCCATCTGATACCAAGACCCTGCTCCTAAAAGAGGTTTTTGCCTGCCATGTCACTGCCCAGGCACCATAGAATCACAGAATCATTTAGGTTGGAAAAGACCCTTAAGATCATCGAGTCCAACCATAAACCTAACACTGCCAAGTCCACCACTAAACTTTGTTCCCTAAGCGCCACATCTACATCTCTTTTAAATACCTCCAGGAATGGGGACTCAACCACTTCCCCGAGCAGCCTGTTCCAATGCTTGACAATCCTTTCCGTGAAGAAATTTTTCATAATATCCAATCTAAACCTCTCCTGGCCATGCCTTGAATCACACAGCTTACGGCCAAGTGACTGACATTCCTGTCATATTTCTAATTATTTAGTTTCATTATTGTTAGGCTCTTCACCACATCTGCACTTGGCACTCAGCTTTGAGTATGTTAACAGCAGCAGCAAACTTTGCCATCTGACTTTTCACTCTCTTCCAGATCATTTATGAGTATTTTGGAAAGCACAAGCTCATAAGCCCAACACAGATGCCTCCACTATGAAAACAAGCATGCTACTCCTACCTTCTGCTTTGCACCTTGGCCAATTACCCCGCCACAGCAGGATGACTCCCCAGCCCCCCCGTCCCATGGCCACCAAAAGCCTTTGGTGAAGAACGTTTCCAAAGAGGGCTTGGAAAACCAAGCACAGCGACTGAATGTCCCAGCGCTATGGTGGTTCCTATGAATCTATCAAACTGCACTGAAGCCAGCAACTCACTGCTAACGAGGTCCTAATAACCATGTCTAGCTTTCAGCTATTCATCTAAACCAGCTGAATTGTCAATCACCAGCTCTACCTCCCAGCCAAAATAATTTGCAGTTTTGCACACAAAAAAGAAATAACAAGCCCTAGAATCGACACGGCAATTTCTTTCAAGTTAAAAGCAAAAAGAACTTCACTTTCCTTCCAACATATCTAAAAACAAAACAGTAATTTGGTTAACCACAAGTATTACAGCCTTCCCATGATAAGACTAGCTTCAAATCACTGAAAAATAATTACTAAGATGGCTTCTGTTGATTTAAAAGTACATAGTGATTTCCATTTTACTGACTATATTCATTTTGTTGATTCATTTTTATACAAATAAAAACAAACCAGTCATTTAAATAACCGTTCTTCGGTGAACAGTTTTCTGCCAACTGACATGAAGGGAAAACCACGACACAGAGAGGAGAGCTACAAATTCTGCGTTCAGTCTTAAGAGCGGGGGTTTCACACATCTGCATTTTTCCCCAGGGAGTGGGGAGGAGCTGAGTTTTCATTGACATGAACAGTATTTATTTCATCCAAACAGTTTTCAAGGGGGAAATGCCTGCCTGTCAAGACTTTCATTACTACAGTCAGGTCTCAAACTAATTACTTCATGGGAAGGTATGTTAACAGTAACTTTTACCAAATAAAAACTTAACAGACGTAGGCTAATAGAGAAGTTACTTGGCTAGCTACAACTGTTTGAACTACTGATTTTAATCAAGTAACTTTAGTTATCATGTGGTTTTCCTGTAATTATTTAGTTTCAGCACTTACCTTTGTTCAAGCTATTCATCTGAAGTTCAGAACTCTGTAATAGGTTGCACAGCTCATTTAAGGGTTGAACTGCCTGGGTTTTACCTCTTCACTGGTTAAAGGGATATGAATGTCCCAAGAACATTTAACAAGCGTGTCCATTCTACAGGTAAACCTTCTCCTCCCAAACCACCTCTTGCTGCCAAAAAGAGGTTTACTGGATGGTCAGATGAAACCAGGGAATTAATGCTTGTGAAGAACACCACAGCTTTAGGGCACAGGCAATCTCAAGTCTTCCCTTTCCACACCCCGACCATCAGTAGTTTTGAAAGATCCCAGTGGTGCTGGGTTTTGTTCCTTTACTGTCTTAGAAGTCTTACATTACCATTTCTACAATTTTCTTTCAAGTTTTTTTCTGCTAGATGTGTCAGCCCTCATCTTCAGGGTAAAACCACATCTTCTGCTTCTTTTTCTGATCCCCAGTCTTTCTGTACTGATTTCTCCATGCTGTCATTACCCCATTTCCAAATATCTGCTCATTCTCTTGGGTTTTTTTTGTATCGTCTTGAGTTCTCTCCTTTTTCATCCTGCTTACCCACACAGTCAATAACACAAGGCGTATTGTCAAGAGCTGCTTTCTCAAGAAGTCACACACAATTCCATGTACCTGTGAGAACTGTAATTGTTCTCCAAACAAAGCCTGTGCCTGGAGGTGGAGGGAGAGGAAGGGCCAGCACAGGTATAAAATTTCACACCAATTCTGAGGAGGGCAGGGGAGAGAAAGACCGTCTGGAAGATATTTTTTGCCCCTTCAAGAGGGGAGCTTCCTCATCCCTCCCAAAACAATGGTGTCCCTCCCTTTGCCCAGCTTAGTCCCCAATCTCCCTCCCAGGGCTTCCCCACCCTATGGCACCTCCAGCGCTCCCCCCCTCCTCTCCTCCACAGGGAATGTGGAAGCCTCTCCCAGCTGCTGAGCTGCTCCATCTACCACTCCTTGTCAGCTGCCTCTCTGCAGTGCATACATCTGATTCCCAGACCCACCTCACGCTGTGCGGAGTGGCTAACAGAAGCAGCCGGCAGGCAGCAGTGGAAGGGACTGCTGAGCAGCTGCTTTCCGCACAGGCCTGGGACACTGGCTAGGACAGCTGTTTTTATGATTTATTAAGCTTATTGTAGCATCGCATCATTATGACTGCATTCCAACAATTGTCTCCAAATATTTATGGGCAGGGCTGTGTGGCAGTAATTACTGATTAGTTTAAAAAAGAAATAAGAATTAAACCTCTGATATCTTGACCACCTATTCATGCAGTACCAAAACCTCTTGAATGATGACGCAGATACAGAGGCAAGCAGTGCCAAATGTGAAGATCCCAAAAGGCACTTTTTTGGTTCAAGCTTAACATACTAGCATGTAGTCAAACCTGCTAAGCTACAGAGGATCAAGACATTTTACTGTTTTTAGCTTTTAATTGAAAAATGATGTGGAAGCAATACATTTTCATCGAAAGCCGACAGATCAGAGACTCGGTAAAACAGAACCTCGATCCTATTTGAGATTTCATTTGAGCCTCAGAAGATTTGATTTCAGACTATGGATTCACATCTGGTCTTCGCCCTGCATAAACTGTTGCCCCGTCACTTCTCAGTTGCATTACTTAGTGCTGAAGAAGTTCATCCTGGAAACTTTTTCACATGTAAAAATTTCAGCTTTAACTTAAAACCACAGAACATTCCCTTAGGATTTAAAGAAAACCCTCTGTTTGGCCAAAACAAACCCATTAGTAATACACACTTCTTTATCCAAGTTGCAAATACAAAAATTAATAGTTTAAATGACAATTCTCACACATGTTTTCCATTTTCCCCTCAAAGGAACCAACGTGAAAAAAGCAGGTCCTGTTGTATTTTGGCCAATCCATAATGTTACCCTGTAAAAATTACTGTAAGGACATTAGCAAGCTACTCGAACCTCATTTTACCTTCAGCTTCTGCGCACCAAGAAAGCCACATAACCAGTAACAAACAGGGGAGTCAAACAGGGGCAACTACTCTGACACCATAGATCTTGTGTATCTTGGAACGCATTCACAATAATTTAAAACATTTTCTACTCATTGAAAGTAGCTTACCTGAAGGACAGGCACTTTTTGTGGTGTGTTTTGTGGTGACTGGTGAAGCTGTGCCCAAGGCTGATGATGAGGATGCGGGGGTGGTGAAGACTGATGATGTATCCCTGGATGAGGCTGCATGGGAGGACAGGTTGGCATTTGCTGTTGAAAAGACTGCTGTTGACTAGGAAGCTGCTGGCCAGATATTAGTCGCTCTTGTATTGCTTGTGGATCTGCAAGGCCAACACCTGGACAACCATTTGGTCTCATGTGCCCACCCATCTCCCGTGGTGTTGAAGACATACCCATAAATGGACGATTCTGTTGCATGTTTCGGGGGCCCATATTCCTTTGTCCAATTCCCATGGCACCAGGGGGCTGGTGTGACGGCTGAGGATGGGGTATATTTGGATAACTGCCAACTTCCATTGGTATTCCAGCACTACCAGGTCTAACCTGCGGAGGAGGTGTACCTGCTGGATTACTCATTGCTTTCATAGGTGACATGGGAGGTGGAGAGGCATAAGTTCCCTGAGGCTGTGAAGGGTGCATAGTTTGCGTGTTCATTTGGTTAAGTGAGCCACTAGGGTGGATGGGTTGCTGGTGCATTAGTCCTTGACCACTGTTTGATGGAAATCCGACAGCATTTGGGTATCTTGGTACAGACTGATTCATTGGAGTGTTATTTGTAAGGCCTAAATTCTGATTCATCCCTGTATTATTAACTAATCCCTGATTAAGGTTACTGTAAGGATATCGAGAATACTGCCCTGAGTTGTTTATAGTAGGTGAGGGTACCGTCTGGCTCCGAGAACTAAAATTAAGTGTTTGCGGCCTAACAGCACCCTGCTGGGGAGGATTAGGGGAGAATCTGGGACTGTGGGCTACTGATTCTCCATGGAGAGCAGTGGGGGGATGGTGGTGAAATTGCTGGACTGAGTGTCGCAAAGAAGGTGCCATACTGGGATTCTGCTGGGGCACATGAGACAAGTGGCCAGGTCCTGAGGTGGCAATGAAAGGGTTTCCCTGATTGAGGCCTTCTTGGCCTTGAGAAAACTGGTTCATCCTCTGCTGTTGCGGCTGACCGTGCTGCTGCATTGAAAAATCACCACGAGCCATGTAGTTTCCCATCTGCTGCATGTGCTGAGGATGGCCCTGCCCAGGGGGTCCGGAGGGTGCCTGCGGTGGCTGTGTCGGTTGCGGTTGCTGCTGCTGTTGCTGCTGGTATGGTGCTCTTATCTGGTCTGGCACTTGAACTGCCCGTGGTCCCCACATGGAGCCACTGTCTACGAAAGGTTGCCCGTGTCTTTCGTTCTGCATGCTGGGATAGACTCCCATCTGACCACCAGCACCACTGCCGTGAGGAACCTGAGGAACTGGAGGGTTGTGATACTGTGAATGAGGAGACGCTATACCATTCCCAGGGGCATTGCTTATCATCCTGTTCGGCTGATCCATCAGGTGCATTTTCTGCTGTTCATATTGATTATAGTGATCAAAATGGGTCAACTTGGCTTGATTTTGATTTGCAGGGGGATGATGAAGAGATGACTGTAAAGAGGGAAATCCTTGATCCATGGGCATTTGCTGCCCCATAGGATTTACTGTATTTTCAGGATATCCACATTCTCCAAGACCTTCCAACCCTTCACTGAAAATATTCCCATCTTCTCCAAACAGACTCATCATTCCTGGATCTGCCATCTTTTTTCAGCACACAGCTCCTCGGAGCTACAACTAGAATGCTAGTCTGTGCTTCACCTCGGCGAGGTGTTTTGTCCTCAAAGCCTTTAATCCTCAACTAATCTCCTTCATGTCATTCCATATTTCCTTAATTCTTTTGGACCACGCAGTGTCAGGCAAAGTCTGGTTACTGCTCCTAGAAAAAGCGGGGGAAGGGAGAGAAAGAGAGGAAGATATTGAAATAAATAAGGTCAGGCAATATAAAGAAAACACACTTGACTGTTTTTTAGACAACGCTAGCTAGTTTCAGCCCCTGAAATACATCTTTAAAAATCTATTTCACTTTACGAAGGATTCATTAGCTTTATCAGAAGCTTTATTGTGATAGAGAGTTAGGAAGCAAGCAAAACACTAGCCTTAACCTTAAATTAATCCATTCACTACACTTCCTAGTGCTTCTTTCTTGGGTGGAACAGAACAAAAGAACACAACATGCAGCAGCAGCAGCTGCCACAGCAGGTAGGCAGATGTATGAATATAGCCAAGCAGCCCATCTGCCGAACTAAAGCCCTGAAAACGCTCTAGTTACCAACAACACGTCCTTAACCTTATTCCCTTGAGCTGCGTAATCAGATGAGCAAGCAGAAGCACCAAGTCCTACGACAGACTAAAGTTAGTTATACGGAAAACAGATTTTTCAAACGTACACAGAGGTGACCCTCTAAAACATACTCAATGCCAAGACTTAAGATTTAGGAAGCCAAAAAAATTACTGTTTTTTAAAACCCTCAATTTGTCTTCATTTAATGAAGTTGTATACTGAAAGATGTGACACTTCTTCCCATTTAAGCAAAACTATATGCTCAATTTGTGTAAGAAAATTAAATTCAAAAGCTTCATTCTATGATAGGGTAGATTCCTCAATCCATATCCTAATTTCTCTCATGATGATAACAGGGAACACTGTCATTGTAGTTCATTATTCATCTTCAGGCAATCATGCTACTACCTGCAACTACAGCACTTTAGAAGACCACACTGAACTTTTGTTCTCTCCAGAATTACAATCTTGAAATATCATTCAGGAGAATTACTAATGGCAAATGAATTTAAATAATAAAATGCTAACCTAACAAGGCACACACTTGGACTTGGGAAAACAGAAAAAAAAGCAACCCCCATTAACAGAGTAGATTCTGAAAAGTTCCCGTTCGGGTTTTTCACATGGAAGACTGGCATGTTCTGAAATGCATCCGCTGTCCTCTCCCCGCAACAACTTGAAAGATTTTGTTTGCATGTGTTTTTATTATGCACAAAACTAGTCTAATGCTATCCTTCCTTAAGATCAGAATTTTAAATGCTATGTCATATCTCAAAATAAACTTTAAGACAATAGTCAAGGAAGCCCATCCACGTAGCAAATAAAACCAACTATTTTTGCATCTTTGTCATAATTTAGTAGTGACTGTACCTTCAGATACCAATTTGCCCTTAATCAGTGATCAAAGAAAAGAAGACTTACAAGTTTGTACTTTGACACAACAAATTTTGTTGCAGAGGAGGAATGCTTTCAGTCAATGTGGATGCAAAATGCCAGGCCAGACTATTTTAACTGAAGGCAATTTGTCCCAGACAAGTTTTAGGGAGAAAATATCACCACATTTATTACACTTCTTGTAGCCACTGTCAAGAGGACCTTCTACAGCATGAAGCAGAGGGCAAGAGGAAAAGCACAAGCATTTATCACTCCTCTTAAAATAGCATTTGAATGTCACCTTTAAAACCACACTCTTAAATCTCTTTAGTGCTCAGCTGGGATATTAACACTTCTATTTCTAAATCACTTGGGGGTAAATTCCTATTAGCCATCTTCACATCACTAATATCTATTTCTTTTGATTTAATTTTCTTTATTAAGCAGAAGCCACCTGTAATATTTACCACCCCAATCAGTTTATTAAAGCACGGCATGAGGAAGTTCCAACAACAAGGTGAGAAGGAACCTCCTTCACCAGAACAAGTTTTTGGTAGTAGACTGCTCCAGAGCAGACCACTCTGCCATGGTGAAGATCCCTCCAGTGATTTAAGACCGCTCAAGGACTTCTGACACTGCTACCTCTGCTGATGCACACTGCCGTCAGGAGTTGGCAAAGGCGGACATCAGCGTGTACCGAGAGTCTCCGTCTAACAGGACAGTCTCTTTGCCTGGAAATGCTAAAAAGCATAGTGCACAGACACTGTTACCTCCCAACCACTGACGCAATCTTGGCTTGAGCCAAGTGGAGGATTTCAGCCATCAGCTATCCTATTTACAGCCCCAGAATTATGAACGGGTTAAGAGTTTTCACTCATTTTATTACATAAATCATGCCTACTGAAAAAAACATTGTTGAAGAGAAGCATGCTCCACTCTCCTGAAGCACTAATGAAACTTTGCAACAAAAATAACTGAAATCTACATAGAAGAATTCTCTTTGCCATCTGCTACAAACAAGGTAACAGAGCATCTCCAGAAACAAGGCTACAAGCATCAAGCACACATTTGAATCGCACTGCTTCCCTTTCTGTTCATCAGCTGACAGGCTCCCAGTAAAATTCAAGCGAGAGACGGCCACTGGTAACAGTCGGTGGTTAGAGCCTGCTACCACACCCAGAAAACCAAGTTAGCAGAAGGTAAGGGTGTTGTTTGATTAAACACACTTTAATTCTGCCCAGCTGACTCCATCCCGATTTTCAGGTTTGGGCTAGGGACTGTCCCTTACAATGAAGGAGAAGTGCATGGAACCTAGCACTTATCTGGCTTCCTGAGCACAAGCTCTCCAAAAAGAAAAGTAACCTCTAAGTTTGTGAGGCAGTTTGCATGCAAACAAATCCATCAGCTAAATTAAGAATGAAAACACTGTTTGCCACTGTTTATGATTTTAGCTCTGCATTTTTATCTGAAGTGCTAATTGAGTTCATCTTTCAGCTGTTGATGCTAAAGCTACTAAGTTTGAAACACAGCATGACAACGTGTTTGAGAAGATGTCTTGAAACTACAGTTTAAGTTTAGCCTTAAATTAATGACCACAGCCCTTTACAGTCAGAAGTTGTGCTTTTAACAAACCTTACTCCACTCTCCCAGGTAAAAGTCACACCTCTGATGTGATATATGGCTAACAGCACATGTTGAAGAATGAAAGACAGTATCAGTATCCTGGTTTTGGCTGGGATAGAGTTAATTTTCTTTATAGTAGCTAGCATGAGACTGTGTTTTGGATTTGTGCTGGAAACAGTGTTGATAACACAGAGATGTTTTTGTTACTGCTGAGCAGTGCTTACACAGTCAAGGCCTTTTCTGCTTCTCACCCCACCCCATCAGTGAGCAGGCTGGGGGTGCACAAGAAGCTGGGAGGGGACACGGCTGGGATAGCTGACCCCAGCTGACCAAAGGGATATTCCATACCGCATGATGTCATGCTCAGCATATAAAGCTGGGGGAAGAAGGAAAGGGAGGATGTTCGGAGCGATGGCATTTTGTCTTCCCAAGTAACCATTACCTGTGATGGAGCCCTGCTTTCCTGGAGATGGCTGAACACCTGCCTGCCGATGGGAAGCAGTGAATGAATTCCTTGTTTTGCTTTGCTTGTGTGCACGGCTTTTGCTTTGCCTATTAAGCTGTCTTTATCTCAACCCACGAGTTTCTCACTTTTACTCTTCCGATTCTCTCCCCCATCCCAGCTAGGGGGGAGCGAGCAAGTGGCTGTGTGGTGCTTAGTTGCTGGCTGGGGTTAAACCATGACAAGCAGCTAAAGCCAGATCAAAATGAATTAACCAACTTTTTGATAAGAAAACAGTCAATATTGGAATTACCTAGTAAGCTCTCAACCTCCTACGCTAACAGGATAGATGTCTTTTAGATAGTTAAGCAAGTCATGACAGTCACAGCCTTAATAGAAGTTGCAATCTTTTCTTTGCTTCTTTCACTACAAGTAATGCAATTTCTCTGCTTAAATCCTCAAGGCTCGTGGAAAAAAAAAAAAAACAACAAACAACCCCACACAAAGGAAAGTAGGACCTGCATCAAGCAATAATTCTAGCTAAGATGAATTCACTAAGCACTACTGTTCACTTCCCCATGAAGGCAGACAACTAACAGCAAGACAGACCATATTAACCTCTGTTTAAAGTCTTTTTTGGATCAAGTAGTTTAAAAATATATATTTGTGCATCATCTTCTCTATGATCCCACAAGTTAAAACCAACAGACATTCACAAAGCAATGACTATTTTCCAGGCCTTAGAAAGGCAGATTGCTGACTAGAAGTGTAACGTATGAAGATATAGTAAACTATTTTTTTAAATAATCCTAACCAAACTGTACAGATTCTGCTACAAAAATTCTGTAGTTTTTCTGTTCCTGAACATGAAAGATGGCATCAACAAGACTGAACTCGAAGAGTCAGTCTGTTTCCTTAAGACTGCCTAGACAACCTATTTGTGTTGAAAGCAATGGTACAATCCCAACTACCAGGACACAGTCAATTGCTTAACAACCCTGTTGTCTCAACAGACAAAGCTTACATTTACTCCAGTCTGCAACATTCCAGTCCTAAACAACTAGACCTCGAATTTAACTACTACTTAACCATTGCTCAACTTAATATTTCAGAGTTACATGGACTCGGTGGCCTTGGGCAGCTTCCCACTTGCATGAATGAAACAAAGCTGGCTGCTGCCTATGTATAACCTGATCCAGGGCTGCAAAAACTAAAACCTGAACTTCGCTAGTCTCACTCCCAAAGTGGCAGATGCCAGCACTCCAGACCTGGAAGCAGCAAGGGCAGTACATGCCCTCCATAACGCCATCCTCGCATTCTGTCATTCAGAAGAACATTTTGTAAAAATCAACAGGTCTGATTCAACTATTGATCCTTCTATACAAGAAATTAAGCAGGATTTCTTGATGGCCTTGCAGCAAGTAAACTGAATAAGCAGAATGTGTGAAGGCAGCTAATACTGACTGCTCGAAGCTTTGAAGTGAGATGTGTCATGCAGAGTTGATATTTTTAGCTATCAATTGGGATCTCAGACAAAACTCTTAAGTGCTTGACAGACACAAACAAAACAGTTGCTCATATAATGGAACTACGCACCTACAATGCAATACAATAAACATTGCAAATACCATCCTATTTTGAAGAACTAGGCTGAAAAGACCACTCATGCTAAAAAGCAAAGCCATGCCAAAGGTCATTTTGAGACTGGAGCCTCAAAATGTAGGATTAAACATTAGGCTACTAAATCTGCATTTAAACATTGCGTATTTAAACTGCTTTTCAAAACTGCTAAGCTCCTGCTGGCTATTAGGGGTAGTAATTTAAGTATTTGCCACATGGAAGTAGATGACACAAAAGACAGCAATTAAAATCACATTCTTATTTTATGAACAAAATTGGAGTTAAACATTCACCAAAATCTTCCTAAGCACATGTAACACCCTGACAACATAAGAAAAGTCATGCCAAGACATTCAAATTGGGGAAGATGACTGATGAGACTTCTTTCTACCTTTCAGCTCATTTACCTACTGAGCTAATAAGGACTGCTAATGCCAGGACAGTCATGGAAGTGCCTAACGGCGTCCGTGTGAAGCACGCCTGGTCTCCTGCATGTTCAGTGCTTAGTTCTCATTGCTGTCACAGACAGCTCTTCGAGCATGGTACATTCCTCCTGCACACAGACTAGCCTAAAGAGAAGAGCAGATTTGTAACGTGATTGCAACATGATTTCTGACTGTAACTTCCAAAGAAACTTGGTTAGCTGAATGCCTAAAGATGCTTTTTTTTTTCTTTGTATAGAATGCTTTCCCAGTATACACCTCACACAGTACAGCAATGTTAAAAATTAAGTCCGTATAGTTCGTATCAGATCAAAGGATGCCAGGAATCTCGTTTTCCCCTTGGCCTGGGAAAGGGAGATGGACTTGCAAGGATGAAAAGAACGATCTTACACGCTCCAGGAATATTCTGCCTTCAGTGGGAAGAGTCAGCAAATACGGTATAAGCATTTGTGAAAAGTTTCATTTCACATCTGAGTAAAATTCAGTTAGTTCTTCACAGAAACACACCCTTACAGACATTTCAGTGGCACAGCTTAAAAAGTTGTTAAACTAAGAATCGGGGGGAAGTGAGAATCTCAGGTGCCTTTCCTCAAAAGTCACAGTTTTTGCATATGTGTAGTCAGCTAAAGGCTGTGAATGCTATTCAGCAACATCGTCGACACTGGGCAAGAAATCCATGAAATTGTAAGTTTCCCATGCAGTATTTAAGTAGAAACCAGACTGTATTTTATTTCCTCAATGCATTGTGTAATTTGGCAAAGAACGGGCTTTTACAGAGGCAACTGAGGGCACAACAGCCTTCGAACATTTGGCAGCTTGTTGCTGTCAAGCAGCTGATGCAGGAATGACCAGCTAGAGTTCAGCCTGTGCCACACATTTGGAAACAATATCCTACGTCATTCAAGTTCACAGGAGCTCTGATAGGAGACCACAAGAGCATCACGTAGGAGTACTCTGATGCAAACCCACCAAGCCTCATTGTTACATCATACGCTCCCATTGCACACGACTTCTGTATTTGCCATACCAGTTGGGCTGCAAACTCTTTTCCCAACATGGGGCACTGCTAATTTTAAGTCAACACCTATAACTTCTTAAATAAGAAGTCTCAGCATGTCTTTTCTTTCCAGTCCAGAAGAAGAAAAAAGGGGGAAAGTTCATAGCCATGTATTAGAAGCACATACTTGGAGGTTTTTAATGAGGTAACCAGAGGAATAGAAAAAAAAAAAAATTGTTTTTTACATTTAAGTACATTACAAACATGAGGTAGGAGGAGAGGGGACAAGCCTAAGCCAGAAACACTTCAGTTTTAGTGTTACGAAGCCTGGAATTTTAAGAGGCCTTTTTTGGTCATGCGACCACCCTCTCTCCCAACAGAAGTTTAAAATACAGATGTGAGGAGGAGGAGGTGGTTTATCTAAAAATAGTTGTAGATAAGCAAGAGAAACAATTGCAGTCACAGAAATATTTCAGGAATACTTTTAAAAATATTTGATAGCGCCGTTATCTTGCAAGTGACTCTATAAAGGGGAACCGTAACAACGTTCCACGTAACCCTACACGAGGCCTGAATGTTACCAGCACAGCCCATATAGCCTATATAATTTTCGGTGTCGGTGGGCCAGGAGCGTTCCGCAGCCGCCGGCGCAGAGGCCTCGTTGCGTGCTCCCGCCGGCGTTCCCTCGGTGCCAGCTGCCGCCCCGATGCGCGGCTGTGCGACGGCCAGGCGAACAAAAAGCCGAGGCAGGGCCGGGGGGGAGGTGGTGTCAGGGAGAAGACTTATATTGTTGCCATCAGTCACCAAGAAATCTCCCAGCAATTACATTCTCTTATAAAGCTGACACTAAACCGGCCCGGGGATTCAAGAGGTGGGGCCAGCGGCGACCCGCTGAGGCGCTGAAAAAACACCCCGCGCAACTGATTACTCTTGTTAAGGGCCATGCTTTTTGTGCACCTACTGCAGTTGTCACTGATTAACCAACTGATCTGGCAATTTCCTACATTCTTTTGCATTTAAAAAGGATCTGAGAGGCCGAGAGTCATCCCCTTTCATATTCCAGGGGGAGTGGGAGGCTGCGCCCCGTCCGGCTGGCTGTGGCGCGGAGGGGGCCCCGCTCCCGCAGGCCCCTCTCCCAGCTCCGCCGCCCTCCTCCCCCAGCCCAGGCCTGCAGCTGAAAATAATTTATCTGTTCGCTCCGCCGGGCTCCCGGCATATGCGATTGGGAGGGAAACGTATCCATCATGAATAAACTTGAGCACAAAGACAGGCTGAGTGTCACAGGATACAAAAGGGCAGAGGTCGCCCAAGCGAGCGGGAGGGTTTGCGCTGGGCCGGGCTGGGCGCGCATGGCCGCCTCATGCAACCTCCACACAGCCGCGTCAGGCCGGAGCCTTTCCAGTTGGTCACATTCCCTGAAGTAAACAAAGCCCCGCACGGTCCCAAGCGCGCACACACACAAAAATATATAAAATGTTGCGAACAACAAAATAACCGGAGAGGTGAGGAAGCTCTAAGTAAAACGGAGCCTTTTCGCCTCCTTTCACTGGAAGTAGCTCCCAGTGTTTACACCCGGAAAGCTGGGAATTGTAAAAATTCATGAGGTGGATACTCAAATGTTTCCCAGGGTTTCTGAACATGTGATTTTCACTGAAATGTATTTTTTTAATCACGGGCAGGTTTTAAGACTTAATCATATCCCAAAAGGCTATTTCCAGCTATAGAATTATGAGCGCTTTAAAGTAGCCAGACCCTATGTTTTACTTTACCTGTTATAAGGCCAATACAATCATGTTTCATTCATAGTTTATGAAGTCTGAAAAACCACTTGATGAAATTACAGTCTACCGATACCACACATGGTATATTTGTCCACGCATATTCTATAATCATTTCAATTTATGACTTGTACTTAAGAGTCATTTTCCTGTACATGTGTTCTTCATAAATACTGGTAGATCACAGTCTGCACTTGTACAGGAACCACATATCCACACTCATTTCTGTGAAGATAAATACACCTTATACAACCAAAGTGAAAAGCCAGAGTTTTCACAGAACTAAAGAGAACATATTTCAGGATTGTGGAACAAAATGGTAGTGCTCCCTTGCGCTCTTTACATGTGGCAAGATGAATCATCCTACATCTGACCTTAAGCCCTTACTCTACTTCCAGTATTGATGATAATTTTTGCCCAATACACTTAAGCATACTGTCTTAAACCTTTCAGCAAAGAAAAAAAAAATTACGTATTACACTGGGAGAGGATTAAAAATTATCTTTTTCAGAAGAAAATAACATCAATGTTTCATAAAATATTTTAAATGAAATCACACATGATCTATTGGATTTTAGAAATCTTAACTTTCCGTTAGAAAAGAAGACCTGTAGTACCAGACTAATTATGTATTTTATCATATGCAATAGACTATTTAAAAGAGGTGTTGAATTGTATCAGTAACTTAAAGTCCACCGTAAAGAAAAAGGTTGAGGAGGGAGGGTGTGGAGAAAGACAGTACATGGCAGGACACAATGCAGTAGATGGAGTAAATAGATTTCAGGAACCTTCATTTACTGCCCGCACCATTAAGTAGGTCCAGTAACATCCCACAGACTATGGGGGACAGCTGAGATACAGGACAGATACCAAAAAGACCTTCCACGACTATTGGACTACTTAGTTGGGGTTTTTGTTTGCTTGTTTTAACAAAATTAAGAGATGCATCATGAGCACACTGGTTGGTTTTTTTTTGCAGAAGGATATGCCAAAGAAGGTGGTGTATTCTTGGCCTGTGGCATGGAAGCAGGCTCTTGCATGTATGTACAAATGAAGTTTGATATTTGTTTGTTTCTTTTTAACATAATGCCTGGGTCACAGTGATCATCAGTGCTTATTCAGACCACAACATAAATCACTATACCAGGCTCTCCTCTGCAGTGGAGAATGCCAAAAGGAAAAGAGTTCAGAGCTCTCAACAGCTCCCAGTGTACAAGACTAGGATATCCAAGAGTAAACAAACTGCTGCGTTCAAGTTCACTTAGACTTAGAAAAAGGGTGCCTACACAGTAAAAGCAATGGTGCCAGAAGTTATAAATCAGAATGGGGGCTGTCAGATGAGTGCAACTCTCATCAGGCACCCATGTGCAGCGTGGCTTTTCTTTCCAGGCAGGACTGAGCTAGAATGCTTTTCCTCTCTAAAAGCAGGGGAGATTCAGAAGGAAGAGAACCGAATTTTCTTGTGCAAAACTTCAATGAAAGAAGAAAACAAAGAAGAAAACTAACTGGGGCATTTTTAAGTGTGTTGCTTAATTGATATGCACTTCTAAAATTACGCCAGTGTAGTTATGTTCAAACAAACAAATAAAACAAATTAAAAAAAGCCTTCCAGGGAACAATTTGTCATCTAAAGTTTTAGAGCTATACAATCTCACTCCCCCTTCTCATAAAGATTTTGGAGAGCTGAGAAGTAGTTTGCAAGTCAAAGATAATTGCTGACCCCGTACCCAGAGCCATAGTCATTCAAGCTATCGCAAGCAGTAGAAGCAGCTGACATTCATCTACCACAAAATCTTTCACACCCAACAGGAAAGTTCTTGAGCTACCTTCAATTCTCCAGAAGCTTTTCAGAGATTGACGATGAACATACAAGAGCAGTGCTGCATTCGTGGCTAAGATGTGAAAGGAAATTTTTACTCATCTGAAAACAAACTTGGAAACTGGTTCCATTTCACAGTAGGTAGCTCCACCTCTCTGCTCCAAAGCACAGAGAATTAATTAAAGCAGAATCTCTTAAATTTTATAACAGAAAGCACTATCTTCACTGTTCCTAATGATTCACATTCTATTTAAATTTACCTTTCAAGCTGATCAATCTTGCTGCACCATCTACAGAGGACTAGAAGTTTTACAAATCCTTTTAAACAAACAAACAAAACCCCCAAAACAAGAAGATACATTCCTATACTGCCCTCCCCTCAACAAAACCAAAAATGTATTTCTACTCACTAGAAACCTTCTGTTAGATAAAAATTTAGTGTAGAGGGTTTTTGTACTTCGGTTGGTTGGTTTTTTTAAGTAGGAAAAACAAGGTAAAGGAAGGGGAGCAGGCTGACTAAAAAAATTAGAATATTATTTTACAAGTGTGAGAAATAGGAAGATCTATTTTGGTAACTTTGGAAGAGTTTAGACTGCAAACTTTCTTTGACAAGTGTCTGTAAATGCCTGGAAAAGTGAAAGTCTGACCAATAAAATGGCTCATAAAAAAATAACGAGCAAAAACACTTAAGTAGCGAAGATCCTTGAACAGAATTTGGGACTCTTAAGTACTGTACGAAGGCTGCTACCCTACAGATCTGTGTAACCAGCTGAGTTTAGAGCTATTTCACTTAGTATTCACAGTCTGGTTGACAGAACAAGACCTACAACAGCTAGCGTATTATCTATGCTACAGAGCATTGCAGAAACGCTACTAGGAAATTCTTCATTCTATCAGGGGTCAAAAACCTGCTACTCACAGGCGAAAAAACTGAAACAACTAAAACCACATTGTTTTGCTTACGAAATACGTAGAGAAAGAAATTATAAGAGGTATAAAGAACTTTGAAGTTCTAGTGCTAAGCAACATTTCCAAATTTATTTTATCTCTACAAAAAAACCTCCCTGAGAATACAGCAGCCATCGCAAGACTAGAAGCATGAACCCTTACACTACATTTTACTTAAGCAAACAGTAAATGACATCATTACAGCATCCTTAGTACATCAAGAACTACCCTGAAGGCCTATCGTCCTCAGTCAACATGCAAAGACTTATATTACCTGAACCAAGTAATGCAGTGCACAGCTGAGGAAAGAGCACGGATGAGGCCTGCTAGAGATCAGTTGATTTAGGAGTCACAGGAATTAGTGGCAGGTGAAATGCTTATGCTGTGTAAGCAAATATTTTTTGGACCTACAGCTGAGACTCAGGTAACTGTTTAATTAATGATGCTTGCAAAGCAATAAAAACTAGCTCCTTGTCCTCCCAATTAGATATATTACATAAAACTAGTTATGGAACTAAAAGTACTTGGAACTACTCAAAAGGAATGATAAACTGCCTGCTGCCGCTGATAAAACCGCTACAATGAGCTTTCCCGACCAACTTTTTACAGCACCTTTTAAGTTACTGTATCTGATCACAAAGATCAGATCATGATCCAAAAATCTGAAACACATAAGATCGCAATTCTTCCTTTCCTACCCTGCTCAGCACCCAAAATCCATGTACCTCTGTGTTTTCAGACAACAGTGATCCCTGAACTCAGTCTTGAAACACAAGCAAGAGAGAAGATGGCCTCAAAAATAGCACGTTACGTCCTCAACTGGGACTGCAGCTTCAAAGCAAAGCAAGCAATGAAACAGCTCACCTCAGTAAGAGCCAGTCATCAGAATCAGGTCCCCCTGGATACTGTAGACCCATGTACCAAGATTGGACGAGAAGCAGTTGAGGAAAAAAAATTCTATTTGAGAAACTTCAGTGTCTTACCACTCTAAAATATATGAAGACTTAACTTGATAGACTGAGCTTCTACCACCTGGTCTTTATAAAAAACTCTTAAGGAAGCTCTTTTGTTCAGATTTTCTTCAAACACAGGTCTCACTTCTCAGTGTAATGGATGCTAACAGAAGGACCCAACACCAACTGCACCTATATCACCATAGCACCCAACACATTCTGCACAGCTCTGCAAATTACTCAAAAAACAAAAGAGAAGAATTAAGCGAGAGATACTGGGACCAGCTTAATCAAGAGATGTCTGCAAGGCAGTAGCAATAGCAACAGCTGTCAACTGGGTTTGTTCATCGGGACTGTCAGGAGTTCCAGCCTGCTTCTGAGCATCCAGGTAAGTCAGCTGCCACCTTCCCTTTCAAAGGCACTCCTGACTAGTGAGCCAGGCCTCTCATGGCAAGCTTGGGTTACAGCACAGGCTGCGCTCTCAACTTATTCAAAGCTGTTGCTACCAAAATCTAGCAGCACTTATTTAAAATCAACCTTTTTTTAATTTGGGGAGATGGGTGGGGTGGGGGGTGTCTTTTTTTCCTCTGGGAAGACTGCATTTCTGTTTGATTCGTGGCTACTTATAAAGTAACTTTCTAGAGGCAGGCTAAATTGAAAGTTTTATTGAACAACATCTAAGCATCATACTTGACAATATTGAAAGCCTCTTATCAAAAAAGACAGTATCTATACTTATCTAAAACCATAAATGGCATCAGACTTATTTTTCTGATTATTCTACACTTACATTTTTAGGCACCTGCATTTATAGAAGCAGCGGTTAGGGGTTAGTAACACTAAAAGCTAAATGGTGTACATACTATAGTAACTCTTCCTGACACCTCCTTATAAAATGGATTTTCTTTAAAAGGGATGGAAGATGCTATGGAAACAAGAATTTCTATGTCTCTATAATTTTTTTAGTAAATATTAATTGAAGCATTAAGTAAAACAAACAAACAAACAACACAAACAAAACAAAAAACACTGAGAAAACCCAACAAAACCATTTCATCAACATCTGTCTGCTTAAAAGGAAAAATTCCCCTATTCTTTAGGGATCTCAAGATTGTAAACAGCATCACATACAGGAGGGATTATTAAATTTTTTTCACAACATCAAGATGCTCTACTAAGAAACTGGCTAAATCACTTTTTCTGTCTACAATAAACACGTAATTCAATTTAGTTCATTTAAACCAGGAGACTCAGCTCCATGCTATCAGCCTGGTCTGCAAACAGCGCTTGTTGATAATCTGGGCATTTGAGATTATTGATATGGCCACGACATATTACTTTACCTAAGAATGAACAGTTAATTTTTCATGTCTCGCACCTGTTCCCTATGTCTTCTTCACAACAAGGACAAAACTGAGCTTCCTCTCACACCTTCTAAAACACTAAATGAAGTAACAGCATTAAAGCTGGAGTGAATTTACAGGTAAGGTCCAGAGCAGTACTATAAAAGCCTTTTTTTTTCCTCAGAGCTGAAGCCAACTAAAACAAGTTTAAAGACAGAGTTTCATTTGAGAAGCGAGGAGGAAGTATACATCAACAAAGCAGTGATGCAAGGAACATCTACAAGATAGAAATCTATATAGCCCCTCTATTTCAAATCTATGACGGCAATATAGTCCAATCATTTATACCTTATTAGAAAAGCAGCGTCCATCTGTTATTTCACAAAAGACATACCCACCTTTTATGATAACTGATACAAATGAAACAGGGCTACAGAACACACTCTGAAATCTTTTTACAGTTTTTGAGGACTAGACTGAAGATTTCAGTGTTTACCACAAACTTCACATTTCACTGGAGCCAGGAGACTGTCCAGCCAGTTTCCCCTACTTCTTTTTTAGACCTGGGCATCTGCAGCTTTGACTGAATTCAAATCTCAGATAATTACTAATTTGAGCATTTCAATTAATTTCCCATTTCTGCTGCACCATACAGTAGCTACTTAATCTGAGAGCCTTGTAGCTAGACAGACCAGCATACCAAATAACCTAATTCCTTAAACCACCATAGACACTCACTCCACTGTTTGTTGTCCCTGAACTTCAGAAATCAGAAGTTGGCTTCCCCTTGATCCTGATTTTGTATCTGCCCTAGTAATGCTCCAAGTGCAGAAGATGGGGTGGGGAAGCTTCTTTCCAAAACACTGCCGAGCCCCTTACCTAACGACTCCATACCCATCCTCATTGCTCAGCTAAACTATTTACAACATGGTAGTTGCTCATGGCTGAGCACACAGCTGAGATGCTGAGTCACACAACTGTAACCCATCAATAGAAACATTCCCGTTTCATTGAGTCCTCGCCTTCTCAGTCACTGTTTCATTCACTCCATGTTTTTCAAGAAGGCAACACATCTCATGGGCATGGAACTTCTCTTCTTGCTCTCCACAAAACAACATGTGGCAGCTGCACTGACAGTCATGCATTTGCACAGAAAACCATCCAGAAGTATACTGCATCTCTGCATCTATCCTCCCAAAAGGCAAACAATTGTTCCTATCAGCAACTCGGTAACATTTTATTTCTCCACTATCAAATTTCTGCCAACATCAAACTAATAAATGCATGATCCCCGGTTAGAAATCAGTGGTTAAGTTACATATACCGTATTAACTGGGATCTGGGGGCAGAGGGGGGCTAATCTGAGAAATAGATAGAAACCTTGCTTTCAGGAGAATGAGCATTAGCACTTTTAATGTGCTCTGGGATTTCAAGTTGAACGTATGAACTACTTAAAAAGAAAAAAATCACATTACAGTAATTTTCAACTGGTTGCCTAACACCCATCTCCTAAGTGACTATCATCAAAACATAACCATAACACCAGTGATGAATTAATATTAAAACCCTTCAGTGAGATCACAGAAGTCCTCAAAAAACAGCCCACGTTGTCAGAGTACGCTTCTCCCACATGCTGAGTAGCAGTCAGGTTCTGGAAATAAAAGCTTTGTTAAATTACAAAAGTGGGTGCTAGGTACCTTTCTCATTTACACATATAATTTTGAAATCCAAACCAATTTGACAGTGTCTAAACAAGTTTTAAAAGCCAAGAATAAATACTTCCAAAGGAAGAAGATGCAATAGTCAGAATAAGGGAAGCTACTCGCCTACTAGGACAACTTGACTAGCAAAGGACTGCACTCTGACAATTTTATATACTTCGGCAGGGATAATTAATGACATTTTGCAGGGCTGCTGCATACCGGCAAGTCAGAAGTGGTTACCATTCTTCACACATAAAATGGGCGTTTTGTTGTTCACCTACGTTGCTTTACAGGAATACTTCTCAGTCGCATGCCTGCATTGCCACCATCTCTGCTGCTGTCGGTAACTTTCCAGTACCACTCAAGAGAGAGCAACAGCCCGGTGATCTATGAAAGGGAAAATCTAAGCGGCGGCAGGATGGAAGCAGTACTGAAGACAAGAGCAGCCTAAAATAGCAGTCTGAAGACGGGCAGCAGGCATCTGCCCGCCAAAAGAGAAGACACCTCGTGGGGTAAAGTTCCCTAGCTCCTGGGCCAAGAGAGCGATGACCACTCCAAGGTTTCTTAACGCCTCCCTTGGCTCCCTGCTACTTCATACTAGTTGCACATTTTTGTCTTCATAACTAAGGCTTCAGCGATTTCTCCCACTGTCTGCTGCAAGTTAACATTTAGCATCGCTGCAAATTTCTGAGCCCGTCACAGACCGAAGCACCATGCTCCTCCCCGGGCGGAGGGCAGCTGCCATGTAAGATAGGCCTACAACATGGCATACACAACAAAGATGAGCAAATACATTTGCTACAAAGAAATGAAAATGCACCTAATGAAGTTTTTAAAGATATTACGGCAAGTTGCACGCCAAGTTTCTGAGAGGAAAGGAAAATAAGTATGCAAGCCATTTTCTCCAAAACCACAACCCCCTAATTCCCCGGGTCAGCGCAGTGTCTGGTCCTTCAACATTTTACTCGGCTCAGCAGATGAGGAAACAGTCACACCAGAAGGCCCTGTAACAGATGGAAACCAGAGCAGCTGGAGAGCAGGGAAATGTCTGTGCGAGCGTGGGGTGAGGGGGTGGGGGCAGAAAGCCCATCCCCGCTCCCGAGCTTTAAAGCTGTGTGCAGCCATCACACCGTACTGCAAACTCAGCCCACGGATCTGCTGGGGAGAAAGTTGAAGGAAGCGGTCCATGGCTGGATGATTTAGTGCTTCCCAGACTTCCCATCGGGGGAGCAACACTGAGTCATGCAACACAGACCTGCAAATGCTGGGTGCGAGCTCCTCAGGGGAGCGGGAGATAGCAGAAAAGAGCAAGCTGGGCATTTGCCTTCACAAAAAGCACAGCAGATGAAGAACTGCTGGCTCGAGAAAGCCTAGAACTGGAAGGATGAGGAAGGAGACAAAAACTACACGTGCATACTGGAGAAATGAGTAAGGAAACAGTGGATGAATTAAGATCAAAACCGATCAAGATTTGAAGGATGCTTTCCCTCTCTCCTTTTTTTAAATGAGAGGTATTACAGAACCAAAGCAGCACAGAAATACATTTTTAAAGAGGAAGAAACAAACATGGTAAACGAGGAAGAATAAAAACCCCTGACATATGGTACAATTATTCCACTACAGTTTAGATTCACAGTTTTACAACACCTGTGCAGTTAATAACCATATTAAGTCATACATGATGTCACCAGTATTTCCTTTCTCAACTTAGTGAACTATTAGGGAAACACATCTAACAGGGGCTTCTACACTTTTGGAAAGACAAATGACTGTCCACGATTAAGATGCCCATCCCCTGGGCACAGTTTGGACGGCTGCCTACCCCCAGTTCCCAGATGAGGGGAACGGACCAAGCCCTGTGAGGGAAACAGAGCCATTGAGCAGAGATAGTTTTATAACCAAAAAGAGCAGGGTGGTTTGTTTTTTTTTCTTGTTTGCTTGCTTCTTTTAATCCTGGTTAAAACTACCTTCTGCAACCCTTTTGGCTCCTCAAGTCAGGAGACAAGAAACTAAACTGATGGATGTGTTAAGACAGAAGCCTCATAGGAGAGCAGCAGGTTACAGTGTTAACCAACATAATGCAAACAAGGTCATTCAATGCTTGTAAAAGGCACACAGAAATACTCCATATATATATCTATCTATCTATATATATGTATAAAACCCGTTCTTTACCTGGCCTGCCATGTAGAATCAGACTTTCAACATTGATTTTCAGCAGCTGTGAGCAAGTGCAAAATTGACAGGGCAGCAGAAAGTTTTCATGACAATTCTTCCTCCTTAGTTATTCCTGCTCCTACACACAAACAAGAGCCTTTCGTTCTCCTGCTTACACCAAACATCTCAAGAAAATGTTCGGGTGCAGCCTGATGCTAGAGGTAAGCTGATCTAACCATTAATTGCCATCAGATCGTCACCACAGGGGCAGCTGAACAGCAATGACAGCACAAGGGAAGAAGCAAGAGTGGTACGGCTGATTTCAAGCAGCACAACCCATTTGATCAGCTTATTACTATACCACTCATTCAAATTGCCTTCAGGCCACGGCCAGGTGGTTCAACAACTTAACCTGAAAAGCACAGCATTAAAACAAACCAGGCATTTGCTGTACAGAAAGAACATGAGAAACTAGCGTCTGCTGGTATGATGTCCAGGGGGGGCGGGGGGGGAAGGAATTCTAATTTGATCAAATAAGTGAAAAAAGATTTTGCATTTAACTGATCAAAAACGCAATCAAACACTGAACACTACACAGAGAATGGAAAATCTTGCAGATACTGCTAGCTACTCCTGCTGGCTGGAAGGGAAGATTGCTGACTTGGAGTTATTTCATATCAACGTACAACTCCAATGAAGGATGTGCAAATATTCTGGGATCTGGCGTGAGAATTTCTTTTAGACAAGAAATGTTATATCTCAGTGTGATTTAGGAAAATAAAGGCCATTTGTGAATACTAAGGATATTTGTCAAGAGAGTCAAAGAACAGGTTTTAGTCAAGACACTCCAAAAGCAATTAATCCATGGTGCTGAGAGGACTGCCTCCAGCAGTTCAAGCCAAGCACACACGCAGTCCCTCAAGGAACGGCTGTGATGGATAAACACGCTACTTAAAGGGAGAATATTTCATCTACATCCATTGAACATTTAGGAAGCCTTCTGGACACAGAGAGGTAAAACTTTCTTAGATTTCTCACAACGCTTCCCCTGCTCACATTGTACATGTCTGCAGTCTTCCCTAAATCCCCATACTAGAAGTCCATTAGCATAAGATTGGGTTTTACATATTCTTTTTTAAAAAACATACTCACCACAAGAATTTTTAAATATATCCCACTATTTGAAACACTTTTGTTCCAAGAGCTGACCATTACAGACTATTTTCTAGATATGGCAGGACAAATTCCTTCCTGTCTGAGAGTTTCCATGGTAATAAAAGTCCCCTTTAAACACATTCACGGTGGTTTGGGCAGGCCAAACAGGCAGCCTTTGTACTGAAAAGCTCCCTCTTTGTACTCCTCTGTGCTGATCCTGCACAAACTACCGTAAAAGTGTATTTTAGTAGAGGCAGAGTAAAACTAAGGCTCACATCGGTTTCACACGACAACCGTTTATTCCACAGCGCAGTTACAATCCTCTGGAAGATTCCCTTCCCAAAGAATTTCAAGTGGTTGGGGAAAGCAAGCTACAGGACAGTCTACGGCACATTTCAAGCAGACCTAACCCGAGCAACTTTGCCACTTACACTTTTAAAAAAGATTAACTGAAATGACCATCCTCCTTTTCCCTTCCCCCCTCCCCACCATGTAGTCTCATTGCTATTTGGAGACGGCGTATTTACACCAGTGCATGCGGCTCTAGTTAAATAAGGGTAGTCTTAATTGACACCTCCATATCGATACATAGACCTGTCAGGGAGAGGGACTGGGAGAACGACCTGATGCGTGGTTCAAATTGCTGTTTGGAGGAATATACACAAACCAAAAATAGTTCTAGGATGTTCAACAAAGCACCTCCCTTTAATTCTCTATCTGTTCACATTTGTACTCCGACACCTTTTGAGTACTAGCACAAATTCTGGCACATTCAGGTCTTGCTACAAGTGGAGCATTTTTGTATTAGGAGTTTCCATTTCAGTAAACCTCAAAGTATTTCAGATCTAGAAAGGTTTTTTCCCCCCCACCACCACTACAGCAAGATGTACAGAAGCTGCACCAACTCTACGGGCAATGTATTCTCTTAAAGAACTAAATCATTAAGCATAAACATGCAACTTTAATTCACTAAGAAAGATTTCAGCTATCCTTTAGATTTTGCTTTTGTTAACTTTTGAAAATTTGTATGCAGATTTCATTTTAAATAAAAAGTCTCTATTTCCTGATCAAGTTTCTTCACTGGAGTTTTCAAACCCTGTAGCTTCCTACAGCTCCATGAGACTCATAAGTGCAGCTCAGTTCCCAAGCCAGTATTTCTCTGCTTACAATAAAATAAGGAAGAGAAAACTGAAGCATCTAACTTGCACAGTGAGCTTTTCCGCAGTGCTACTGTTAAAATTTTGACTTTTTTTTTTTTTTCCCCCCCACCTCGTCTAGTGGAAAACTCAGCATAGCACAGACTGTCTTATCCAGACTTTTGAGAAAAACGTATGAAGAAAGCAGCAAGAACAGTAGGAATAGCTCTGAGAAATCAACATAATGCTTCATTATCTCTCATCTCAACAGTTTTAACACACCCCTCAAACACACACCCACCCTTTCTCAACTCCCGCCCCCGCTGTGTAACTCATTTCCCGTTGGGTGCTCCTGCGAGGTCCGATCTTGACTGCGGACTCTCTTTCCTTCCCAAGAATTGAAGCAGGTTGTATGGAAACCATTATCCAGATGAGTGAAAAAAAATCAGTCTTGTGATCACTTTCACGAGCGTAAGAATGAAAATACCTGATCTTTGTCAGATCTAATTTAGAGGCATTTAAGTTTCCTTTTTGGCAATAGAGGAAACAGCCTTAAAACTACAGCAAGTTTAAAATTGCGGGAGGCAGTCCGGTCACATTTAAGACAAGCAAATTGAAAAGAAAAGAGAGGTTTGAGAAAGGCACATTATGCAGAACTCTTTGGACCCACAGAACCAAGCTGTAGCTATAATTTTCTTGAGACGCTTTTCAGTAGGCAGATTTTAAGAACGGGATCAGAGCAGATACAGAAAAATCAGAAGACAGCAAAGTATTCATGAAATGCCTCTCAAAATAACAGGTCTAGTAGCTCACTGACTACTTGCAACTGAGAAATTACCGTTTTAGCTTAAGCAAAAGCTAACAGCCTTTCTTTTTTTCCAATAGAAAATTTCGACTTGGGAAAAGAAACTGAACAGAATTTGTTTTGGTTGCCAGCAAAACCTGGTCTATCGCTTTCGTTGAAACTAGTCCAATTTAAACAAACATCAATGTAACATCCCACATTTCTCATGCTAGCAAATCTTATTAAGAATACTTTCCACAACACATGGTATTGCTCAGTTATTAACAACAAAAAAAAAAAATTCTTATGCAGTCCTTAAGGACCATTTGAAGTAAATCCATCTACTTCAGCAACGTAGCTATGAATCTATCTCCTTAAACAGATGCAACATGTTAGATTATTTTCAGTGTAGGTTGTAATATTTCTGAGTATGTTTAAATTGCCCTCAAATTATGTTTTATGAAGCTATCATGCTGATTGTAAGATAACTGAATATACAAAAAAGGTAAACTGCAGCCTCTATTTCTTACGCACCCAAGTTCTTAAAATCAGAGTCATCATACAACAAAGATTTCATTACCACCCTGTTCTGACAGAAACCAATATTAATTATTATTTGAATTAACCTTTGAGCCATAGTTTTCATCAGTACTCAGTAAAGACACGGACAATTTCTAATTACATTCTACTCTCATTATAAGTCACTAGGCTGTAAAGCTGTATCTGACAAGACTGCTATACTTGGCCTTGAAACGCTTTGGACTTCACTATAAATCTTTCAGAAACATTTAAGAACTCATCGTATACAAGAGCTATCACACAGGATGCTGCTCCACCAATTTAGAAGTGTTTTTAAAAGGATACCAACTGTGATACCACAGAATTGCAATACTGTTGCTGAAGGAAAATAAATTATCAGTGGCTTTATCATTCAGTATCGTTATACAGATGATCTGTTACCTAAAGTTACAGACAGTGGATCCACTTAGTCTATCAAGTGCAATTATGCAGTGATCATCAACTGAATCATAATTATACTCAACAAACAGTGTAAGAAGAAAATTAAAATTTATAGACTGACAAAAATCTGATTCTAAAGCTTACAGCAAATATCTACATCGTAGGCTATATTTATTACAGACCAGAGAGAGAGATTTTATCTGCTGAAGAGTTATTGGTTCTCTACTAGGAAATGTGGGGTTTCAGGGTCATAAATGAAGAATAACCGGTAATTAATATACAAAAATTAGTGCGAGAGGACAATTTTTCTCTTGTAATTTTTCTGCTTTACCTCACATAATCACTTTGCTGCGGTCAGTTAGCTAGCCAACAAAAAATGAAATATGTGCATGGATATAAGGGAAGTGAATGCCATTCTGGAGAACCGGTTTCTACCCTTGACTATGCCAAATCTCTTGAACGAACAAATTAAACTTCTAAAAGACTTCTGGCTCTATAACCCAAGCCTCATTTTCGCAACTTCACAAAGCTCACATCTATGACTAACTCCAAATGTTCAATCTCTGAGCAAAAGACAGTTTTATTTGAAGGAATACCAGAGGCTGGGATCTATCAGGTTTCAAAACCAGAACATGACTTAGCTGCTGACTCAAGACATATTTCAAGATAACAGGAACATATTTCAACATACCATTTTTAACCTTCCACAGTTGAAAATACCTGTGTCTTAAAACAGAAGCCTCAGTATGAAATCAGTTTGATTCCAGTAAATGACATTTCATGTTATAGAAACCTTGACTTGGACCAAGATGCACAACAGATAGGACTTTAAATTTTGTTCATCTCAAAAAACCAATGATCTTTCCTTTGAAGATCACTTTTATGGATGCTGTTGGTTACAGAGAAGATCCAAGTTACTAATTTCACAAAGATTTTAAAGAGAAATTACAAGACATAAGGAAACCCAATATAAAATTTGGAGTTCTTAACATAGAAGATGCCAGTTGTGCATGCATTTAAATGTTTTATGGATTCCATCAGTTAATGCACAACAGCTTTGTTATCACACAGGGTAAATGATGGTCCGTGACCAGAAGAGTAGCTAGATACGATCAGGCTTATCACAAGACAGAATACGCTAACAGAATTCAGATCTCTTGATTTTTGGGAAAGGCTAGACATGATGGATGAGACTTCAGTCTACAAAAATGGAAAGTGTTTATAACATTGGTGTCAACAGTGTTACAAATTCTAAATATACATCCATCCATTTAAACACAGAAGTTGTATTTTTCCTTCCAAGCCAGGTGACTAAGACTACTGTCTTGAATTGCATCTGAAACTACCCGGACACTTCACCTTAAGACCCCAACTTGCTTGCCCACTCAAAAAAGCAAGAATTTGCCATACTGGTTTGTTGCCTTTTTTTCCAACCCCCTTGCAGTTGCACATTTTTCAGAAGTTACTCCAAATTTACATCTTCTTTGTATTACAGTAGTATCTATGTGAATATTCAGATAAGCATCCTCCTTCTATACCTGATACGTTAAATGCCTGGATTATTCTTCCACTCCTCCAGCTAAAAACACGTAACTGGTAGTTTGACTATTTATTTTGTACACAAAGAAGGGTAAAAGGGGAAGAAGAGAAGAAAGAAAAAGTGTCACTCTTAACCATGCAAAAACTGTGCTTAAACAGAAACAAGTAATTCATTTCCTTCCAGTTATTCTTATTTCATTAATAAGAAAATGACGCTAAGTGATGGGCAAATGTAAATCAACTCATGCTCCAATCACATATGTCTGTCTGATTCAGATCAGTAATTGTACAGGGGAAAAGGAGGCATCAGACCCACAGTAGGATAGTCCATCTTTATGAACACTTCTAAGTACTTTCCACAGAAAATTTCCAAGAGCTTGCTGTTGTAGTTAACTCCAGATGAGCCCTACTGCCCTGTTAAACTTCAGGGTAGAGACCAGAAGGAACATATCCAAACCTTTGAAAAAGCAAGGAAAACTGACAACTTGCTGTCAAGAGGGTCAGTTTCGATTTTTTCCTACAACAAACTCTATGTTGGGACTGTATTCTGCTAATGCATAACTGCTCCATAAATCCTCAAATACAGGGCCGTGGAACCCAAAGCACATGACTTCATTTCATACCACTCATCAACACATATGCCTTTTCGATTAAAAATAAGATAATACTAACAAGATCATTAAATCATCAACACCAAACTTAGCCAAAAGACTTACCTGGCCCGCAGAAAGGCTGTCCTGCCTTTCAGTTTGACACCTTTTACATATTTAAGACTTGAAACACTGAGCTTCTAACATGGTTTAAATAAAGAAACCTAATATACAGTTATCCCAATTTTCAGCAATTCAAAAGTACAAATTAATGAGTAATTGTCATTTGTGGTGCAGTAGCCAGCTACTTAAAGCATCTTTGTTAAGAGTGTACTTGATAGAGCACAGCCTTTTAAAACCCTGTTGCCAGCCCCAAAAGATATTGCTGGGGGATGGAGGGAACAAAAGTGATATATGCCTTTGACAAGGATCACAGAATAGGAGCAGATACCTATAATCCATAGCTTTGTTCATGCTACTAGATTAAGACCTACTTCTCCCTCCCAATGCCACTTTCAAAATCCCATGTGCCGGGGGAGGGGACAAGGAGGTTAAAGGGAGGAAACGACAGCATTAGAGCACCTCGTTTTGTTTATCAGCTATTCATAGACCATGACGAAATCTTCTCCAACTGTCTCCATACCATTTCTTCATATCAAATTTGCTAGTGATGCTTTTGAACAAGCCTATAAGCAACGTATTCTAATAAATCAGCCCATAAAAGCCCCTATTCCATTTAAACCTTGACACTAAATGACTGATAGCTTGTGATCTTCCAACAGCACAGATATGTTGTACTGATGCACAACAACTACGCAGCTTTCAAACAAACAAATTCCAGATTTCCCCTCTGTTCTTCATGAAAGTTACTTAGGAAGAGAAGTTCAAAATGTGTTCGTTCAAGAAGAGATACACAAATGGCAAGAGCACCCTCATTAAACACCACCTAAGAGAATTTACCACCTCACAACACACAGCTTTTGATCGTGTCTAGGCTGGATTAGTTGCAACCTTTGTTACTTCAAATTTTGTTACCAACCTTTACTTTGCAGACAGAAAACCACCCCTCCACTTTCTTTGAGGTGCTTTGCTAGTATTATTTGAACTAAGAAACGACGCCATCCTAAAATTCCTTTCTTTCTTACACCAAAACCCTGTACTTCTATGTATTTTTTCCCCGTTACCCTCAACAAATTTACCTGTAAGCATATTGATTGCTATTTAACTTAAGAAGAAAACAGAACAACTGATGAGTTTACCTTGTACATAAGGCATGCTGAAGTAGGTTTCATGAGAAAATTTAAAAATTAACTTATCAAAGCACAACCGTGACTCCTCAATAATTGGAATGGGCACAAGCCTTTCATGACACCTGTATTCGTGGTAGGAAAAAACAAAAGAATTTTGTAAGATCTGTCTTAAAGTTCTGTTTATTTCTAACTGTTACGAACTCATACTTGCCTCCTTTCAGAGCATCCATTTTGAAAATACAACTGCTTCTTTACAAAATCAGTTCACCTACTGTTATGACTATGGGGTTCTCAAATATTTCACCATCTTTATATGCAAACATTTTTTTTCCATTACTGAAGTGTAAAACTCCCCAAAATTCAGTTCCTTCTGCTGAAATACTGCATGAGTGCATATGACAGACTACTTTGAAAGTCTAAGTAACTTTCAGGATAGCCTCTTCTCTAACAGAAATTATCAAATGAAACACAGACTAGTCAACACTTACAACTTTAGATTTGCAGGCTTACTACTTTCCAAGTACTTCTCAGCAAAGCAACATAATTCTCAAAAAGCCACAGCAGGTAATGGTTATTATTTGTGCAAACGTTTTTCTAAATACGGTACTCGCATATCTATATGTGAAGACATGAATAAACTCTTACTGTTCCACCACTGCTTCAAGCACCAAAGGTTTTTATACAGAGTGGTACTGTAGCATGTCACACACTATGATAAAACAGAGAGACCTCAGTACTAAACAATTCAATAATATACTACAGTACAGTTTTTCACATAGGAAGCCAAGAAAAAGAAAAGTCAAAGTTATGGTTCCCATGATAACTACAGCTTGATTGTAATACTGTTTTATACTGTGTATTTGAACAAATGCATCAATTTACAATTGATGGGGAATTATAACTGGAGACAGTCACATACTTTGTCTCACTCTTTAAAAAAAAAAGAAGAATCAGAAGCATTCAAATAAATTTCCATGCCACTTGTACAACTCGGTAAGGTGACTGGTTTTCTGGCCAGAAGAAAACAGACTATACAAGCATATGAACCGTATTTATCAAACAACTTCTCCGAAGTTACGGTGAAGCACACAGGGCAACACTGCTGTATTTTAACTAGATTACGGACTATTTCAACATCCAACAAATTATATTACATTCAGATTTGTCCACATCATATTTGACTTGACTATACCATGACTCACAGCTACTGCTAATGAAATCCATTAAGTATATTTAAGCTTAGCGTTCCTAAAAAAGCAAGAGCAACAAAAAAATGCATTATTGGAGTGCTTACTTTCCAAGAGAAAAATGCATGAAAATGAGGAAGCTTAGTAAGAGAAACAAAATGAGACAGTCAAGCAAAACGTTTGCAGACAACAGACAAAAAATACTTCACTGAAAATGCGGAGACCTGAGAAAAAAACCTCATCACAGTTAAACCACGAGCTGGGGAGGCTATCAGTAAGAACATTTTTCATCAAGAGGGGAATGAATCAGGAAAAAAAGAACTAGCAAGTAAAATCGCAAACCAAAGGTATGTCCATAAAGGGGCAAAGTAATAACATGTCCCTTCACAAATGCCAGGTACACGAAGCCTGCTAAAGAATCCACTGGGCTAACATATAACCAAGATACGAAAGAAATACTTCAAGAAAAGAAACAAAAAATTGATTTTTTTTCCGCATCTACTGTCATTGGAGAAGCTAAGGGAGGCCTTCATCTCTTTCGTCACATGAAGCCTCAGAGGTAGCTTTGGTCAAACGAAAGCAA
Organism: Scopus umbretta; assembly: GCA_013400535.1. Lineage (NCBI taxonomy): Eukaryota > Metazoa > Chordata > Aves > Pelecaniformes > Scopidae > Scopus > Scopus umbretta. The sequence continues at coordinate 40,298 of VZTL01026872.1, forward strand.
ACAGTAGCAAGTTACCAAAGCGAAATGGTATTCACCCGAAAGTTCTGAAAAGCTGAAGGATGAAACAGCCTATTTATCCACTGTACCACACAGTATCTTGGTGTCAAACACTGCTTTCATGTCAACAGTGCATCAGTTTTGAAAAGTGGTCGCACCTTTATACAGTCAAGAACTACAGACCAGCAAGTCCAATGTCTCAGCAGGGGAAATAAGTGCAAGACACAAGAAACAATGTTCATGGGCACATAGCTAAATACAGACTACGAAAGTGACATTGATGCTTTCCCATAGAAAAGTCCTGTCTTACTGATGCGAAAGAATTCTTTGAAGCAATTGATAAGTGGTCAAAGTCTGAGCTAACGTGGATGACCAAAACAACGTGGAGCTGCTGCACAAAGGTCCTCAACCAACAGTTCCTAAAGAAACTAAGCTACGACAGCAAAAGAGGAAAGGTCTGCACATGGGTAAGTAACATGTTCAAAACAGGAAAAAAAATGCTAGGAAGCATCACCTGGCTCTCTTCCAGACCTGTGTTGTTTAGCATGCACATAAAAGATCTAGAAACAGGTGGTGAGCCTTGAACTGAGTTTGCTGATAATATTAACAAGTTCATTTTGCTGAAAATGAAAATCAGCTATGCAGGAAGCAGCAGACCTTCATCGTAACCAGTGAAGGTCTAATAAAATGCAGATGAGATTCAATGTAGGTAAATAGAAGGCAATACACCTGAGAAAATATAACCTGACTGGTTTACATACATTTTATTGAGTTCTGACCCGATTACCTCATTGTCAAGGAAGAGATCTGGGAGCTAGAATAAACAGATCTAGCAAGATTTCTCAGAAGAGCAAACAGAATGCTAAGCATATTTAAAAGAGAGAAAAAAAAAACCAACAAACCCAAACAAACAAACAAAAAAAACCAAAACAAACAAACAAACACAGAATTGTACCAGAGACGAGATGCACGTACCAGAGATGAGATGCACAAGTCTATGAGGTACCCATATCTCGCTGCAGTGCCCATGTTTGCTCTGCCCACCTCCACTTCAGGAGTGAAATTACTGAAGGACCACCAAAGGGGGGTGACAGAAGGTGAACAGGTGAACACTTCAGAATCTCCAGTCTCAAGAAGGGACAACCAGGAAGAGATTTAAGAAAGTCTACAAAACCAGGAGCAGCACAGAGCAGGTAAGTAGTGAACCACTGTTCCCTTTTTCTTTTAACAAGGAAACTAGAGAACATCAAACAAAACTAGCAGGTGGTAGGTTCAAAATAAATAAAAGGAAGCAGCTCTTCATACAATGTGTACTTAAGCTGCAGAACTCATTGCCGCAGTCCCAATGGAAGCCAAAAGTTTACACAGACCAAGGAAAGACTAGATTAATTCATGCAAGAAAAATTCATTAAGTGTTACCTATCACTTCTTCTGAGGCAATTCTGAGATGCAGAGTTGCGGAGGCTAAGGGGCTTGCTCTGTTTCTGGACAGCCTCCACTGCAGTCACTGTGAAAAAGGATTCTGGATGAGACAGACCTCTGATCCCAACTGGCAGAGCTATTCTCTGGTATTAAAAAAGCAAGATCATATTTGTAACATGATTTTAACAGCTCTTGACAAATATGCTACTTTGATAATACACAATTTCCAGTTTATCATTTCTCCTTCCTTTCATGAAGAAACTATATTTCAGTCCATGTTATCAGTACTTCAGGAACACAACTGAGATTACGTTTGAGAGGACCACAGCATCGAGACAAGGACACCCAAAACAGTGAGTATTGGACTCTGCTGAAATTCTACCATTCCTGTATAAAAGATTATCATATTCCAACAAAAAAAACTTTCAAAAAAAGTTTACAATCTGGTTTTAACCCCTTGAAGGAGTAAAGAAAAAAAAAAGTGGATAAGGGTAGTAACAGAAACACTGATAATACTAAATACTGCAGCACAAGCAGTACTTCTCTGGATGCTACTCAGTACCTGCAGTGGTTTTTAAGTTCAGTTTGGGAATAACTCAAAACAAAGTTGTGTTATGCATTGATACTTTAGGAATACTGAACTTTTATTAAAAACATGTTTTCATGTTTGAAGGAGAAAGAATTAAAAACAACACTAAGTGGTGAAAAAATTAAAATATTCATACTTTTTCTGATTTAAAGAGCAGTTGTAAGAGATGATATCGGCTCAAAGCGCTGGCCTGAAGCTTTACTACTGTTATAAAAAGGTACTTAAAATAACTACAACATATTTAGGTTAAGCACTTAAAGGAATTACTGGAAGACTGAATTCAATCCTCAGCTCCAATCCACAAGTCATTGTGCAACGTGTCTTAGCTGCTGAAAACAAACCCTCTCCATTACCTATAAAGAGGGGACCGTGCCCGTCTCCTAAATTAGGGGTACGAATTTTCCTTGGACAAATACAGAAGACACGGCGATTGCCGTTGCAAGCAGCGGAAGAACTCTGCCTCTTTGCACCTTCCAGCCTACTCCTGCTTCCTCCACTACAAGAAAGGTGCTGTCGCCACTCTGTGCTGCACCCAGGCCACGCCTGAAGACAGCAGCGTACGCCCCGGGCAGAACAGGCCTTTTGCTAAACCTCTGTCAGACGCAAGGCAGCACAAGTCAACGGTTTACTTTCAAGGACTCGTAACGATCAAAGTTTTCACGGTACAGTAAAACTTATCACAACCCCCAGCTCACACCCAACAAATTACATACCCTCGCTTGGAACCGTGCAGTTCTTCAAAGAGATTGTTCGGTTGTAGTTTAGTTTAGTTAAATACTTGACTAGTTAAATACTTGACTTGAGATGGAAGAAAAACCTCACAGAAAACGTGAGTCAAAATGGCTAATAACATAGCACAGAACAGAAAGTATACTATCTGAACTCCTTCTACTCCTAAACCTAAACTCAACATATAATAATCACAGACTGTTTGGCAGAGCTTCTTCAGGAAACTGCATAGGACAAGGGAGAAGCTTATAGTCCCTAAACTCAGTACACAAAATATAATGGCTTCGAATTTACTCCTGAGAAAAATATTTAAAGGAAGAAAGACGTAAATTCTGAAAAATAGCAGGCTATTCAGACACAGACTCTAAACACTTAAACGGGATCTTTTTTAAGTGCTAAGTATCAGACCAACTCTGCTTTTAAGGATAGAATTTATCTACTTCACGAGAGCAGCAGCAAGGCAAAATTAACACTTGGTAAAGAACCAAGATCATCTGATGAGAGCTGCTAGGGAAACAGCAACTATTGCAAACCCCAATATGGCAGACCTCAAAGTACACCATTATGAACGTGGTACACCAGTTTGGAGTAGCACTCAGGTTCCTGGCTTCCGTCCATCTGCTCAGACCACTAGCCTTGAAAAGAAGAAAAACCATCCAAACACTCAGGGATGCGTGCACTAAACAGGTATTTTGCCTTCCGTCACTTCCATGCGTAATAGAGACGAAGAGCATCAAATTCACTTACTGGAAATGGATGTGCTTTTTCTTATGGTACAGCAGAACTTCGTGCTCGAAACTCCTCCTGACCTTGCAGCAAGCCTTGTGCTATTGCACAGACCACAGAGCAGCAACAGTTAGCATCGGCAAGGGGGAAAATACCCCTGCTGCTCCTATTCCCCCCCCCTCTTTTTTTTTTTCTTTTTTTTTTTTTTGAGGCAACCCTGTTTCTCAGTTCCTCTTAAGCCCTTCCTGTAGCAATGCCCATCACTCCACACTCCAGACACCTCCAAATTTAATCCAGTGGAATAAGCAGCCTTTAAATTAAGGTGTTACAAGGTCATATAGCAAGCAAGATGGTCGGATTAAAGAGGAAGTAGAGTTAAGTTAATACTGAGTCACTATTTTAAGTTCTGCGTTCCAGACAACAGCATGATAGCCTTTCAAGCGTAAACCAGTCTTCAAGCAGGATGGCTAAGAACTTTTCTATTTAAAAAAAGTTTTATGTCTTTTTTCAATCTGAACATGAAATGCAGGACAAAAATTCATCAGACAGACAAGATCTGGTCCCAGAGACAGATGTTTTACAGCTGTGCTTTGGGCTTCCTAAAGCCCATTAGAGCTAGCACATACAATTCCTAATGTAAACAAGCTGCTTTTAGTGACTACAGTATTCACTCTGAACACACACAACGCTAGTCAGGGCCACCACTCCTCACAGAATTTTCACCAAAAGCAGCTTGCAATATCCTCAGTGCCTTGAGATAGAATCTCAACAAAGTCCCCTCTCCTGCTCCTCCCGCCATCCCCTGTAGATCCTGAAAGGGTATTTTTTAGGTATAAAACCTGCAGTGAGGAATCTAGATGCTGCACTACATTGTTTTTGGTTAGTTGGGCTTTTTCCTTGTTTGTTTTTTGTAACTATGGCAAGTGTTTACCTTCCATTAAGGCACATACAACTGTCCAAACCTTGAGGAAAAACAGGCAGGAAAGCACGAGATTCCACTCTTCCACCTGCTAAGAAGCCCCTTTCTGTCACACTGCAGGCAGTTTACAAAAATAACTTTACAAAATAACCAGGGCTCTTCAGAAAGCAAGCGGTTTTCTCATGCCACGTTCCTGCTACACTGGAGGAGTCACCTCAAAGTGGCAGGTGGCTTGAGCAGGAGCTACAGTCAGAATCCCCCATTTTTTGTAAGGTGTTCATTCCTCTGCTAAGCTACACAGTGTAAACTGCCCATTTGTCTCTCTGGAGAACAGCAAGAGTACAGTATTACAGGAATAACTAAGCAGCATGTTATTTTATTTGCAACGTCATTTTTTTCACCAATTTTAAATAAATAAGAGTGTGTTCATTTCGCTATGCGCAAGCTTCAGACTATGGTAGGAAGTTAAGTGTCAGCCACCTACTATGACCAAGAGCTCTCATTCCATCTCAAACTAACAGGAATAATGTAGCTACTTGGGATGAAACTCTGAGTAACTGAATCCACCAAATTAAACATTTGATAAAATTTGAGACATACAAATTGACTCAGGAGGTTGATGATCCTAATGGAAAACTTCAAGCTTGCCAAAAAGAAGAATCACACACACCCCCAGAGCAACGTACTTTCTTGTGAATAAATTGTTTTAAAAATTAAATACTTTATATTTGAAATATCAGACAAGCCATATACACATTAGTAAATCTTCAAAAGGCTTTTGTTCTCCTACCCCAAGAGGAAAACTGATTTCTGGGCAGTGGATTATTAATTCTAACAAACTGTTTATAGCATGCAATCCATACCATCACTACAATAAACAAATTTTAATATCAATTTGAACTCAGGCCAGCACATCTCTCTCTCGGTGTCCTTTGCTTCACAGATGATTACTCTATTTCTGTTTCTCCCATGAAGGTTCCCAGGCAACTGATCCAATCCACTTGCTCACCGCCACCAAAATGAAAAGATGAAAAGGGCTTGCTGCTCTCCAAGCCACCAGCCCCCCTCGTCCTTAGTACCAGCTCTGGTGTTCATCAGATCCTTTTATGAGCCAGTTTGATTCATTACAACAGCAAAATGCTCTCCATTTTACAGAGTTATTTTTCTGCCATTTTAGTGAACTAAAGAGGTTCACAGAAGGACCTGACAAGCACTGCTGCTATAACAAAATAGCAGAGCCATGCGGCTGGGAGGAAGGGTGCAGGGGGACAAAGGCAGAGAGGAAACTTCTCCTTTCAGAACAATGTCCGGTTAAATTAGCTCACTGTGTTTCTCAACCCATATCCCGACTTATAAATGATTAGATGGACTACAAGAAGATACTCAATAGCTTTCAGCTATCTTCAGAGATATAAAGAAACGGACTGTACAAAAAAATATAGTAATACGTATTCTTATACAGATTTAAGTATAATACTCCAGCAGGGGAAAAAAACGTTCTTACAAACATAATAGTAAGAGAAGGATAACTCAATAGAAGGGTAAAGAGAGCATAACAGATGTCACCCTAGCTTTTGTTCGTTTGTTTGAATTTTAAAAAAAGCCTTGGGAAAGTGATCACCAATCTCAATAAGCATTATGATGGAGAAGAGCTACAAGTATTTCTGGTAAGGAAAAAACAGCAAGAACTTTGTCTTTTCTCTTCAAGTTATCACCAATATCCAAGCGAACCTATTAGGGGAAGGCTGACGTGACTAAGAGAAAGGATGTGGAGGGAGGCAGTTGAGCCAATGAGTTGCAAGGTGTACCACAGGCAACTGACAATGTGCTCTAGATGCCCAGTCCTCAGGTTTTCTGCCCAGTGATTTCTCTCCACGGATCAATCCGCCTCGTTCTGTGATGGACTGCCTACTGCAGATGTGCCATTTCACTTGAGAAGCAAGAAGTGAACATGCATCAAATATATCACTCCCACAGCCAAACTGAATCGATGACAGCAGCAAACAGGACAGCTCAGCTGCTGGAGTCCTTATCTTGCTATTCAAAGTCCATTGCCTACCTGGAGGCACCTCAAAACAGAAGCAACTCATTTCAGTATACACTGAAGAGAAGCAGCACCCTGCTCCAAAACACTGCCATCATTACACCCTACCAAATTAGACAAGGGTTTTTGCAGCCTTCCTGACTCTACCCGCTGCCGACCAAAAATCTTAACGTTGGGCAGCCACAGAGTACACCACGAATCTCCGAGTGCCACAGAGACAAAGCCACAAAGGAAGACAGCAGCAGATCCCAGAAGCCCCACCAGGGGATAAGCTCGGGCGTGCAGCCTGCATCCCAGCTGGCTCTGTAACATCTGCCTCCAAGGGCCCCTACTAGTCCAGTTCCTCCCACAGTAAAAGTTCACCTTGCCCAACCATCCCCACACTGCGCAGCCCAGCTGTGCCGCCAGTCACACAACAAGCTCAGCAGGGCAATCGCACGTGAACCGCTGACAAGCCGAAGGCTGCTCATCCTTCATCTAGAGAGGCAGGCAGAAAGGCAGGCATTCTGGTTTCCTCTCTTTTGGGGGAGGGAGCAGGAGAAGCGGACTGGTGGTGTAACGAGAGAAATAGATCAAGGAGATTAATCTTTTAAATAACTGCAATGGAAGCAATTCCTTTCACCTGCCATCTTTTTTGTAGCCAAGATTTTCTTTTCTAGCACTGCAAAATTAAGTGGCAGGGAGGAGCAAGGGTGTGAGGCATTATCTTATTTCCTTGAGAACTAGCCATTCAAGAACTCAGCCACCTTAACCCATAGCATTTCTCTAAATGTAACCACGATAAGTGAAAAGCCACACAAAAACACTCCCCCGTCCATTTTTCTTTTTTTTTTTTTTTTTTTTTTTTTTTTTTTTTTTTAGTTTCAGTGCAACATCTAACACGCTTGACTTCTAAGACTCTACTACAATTACCAGACCTATGCTGGAAAGTCTGTTTCTGTTCTAGCGCTGCCTTTAACAAGCTGATTCTTCCAAAGCCATGCCATTTCTACGAAACAACTCCTTCCTTCTGCATGGCTGCCACAAAGTTCAAATCCTGTTTAAAATACAAAAGTACGTTCACTGGGAGTCAATTCTGTGAGGGAAAGCGGCATGGGCTGGGGATTACTGCAGGACTGTAGTAAAGGAGAAATGCAGGTGGAACTGATGCAATTTTTTCGGTAACCTCTGATAAGGTTACAGTGGAATTAAAGAATCACGTAACTGCCTTGACTGACTCCTGTAGCGGGGCGGGGGACGGGGGAACGGGACGACACCCAACCAAAATGACAATGTACCTCTGCAGAGATAGAGAGAGAAAACGGGGGGAAGTGAAGCTGAAGCCTGCTTATTCACTTCCCCACTGATGAAAGAATGATGATTAAACTAACGATGAATAAGGCTGTACCCCATTCACAGAACTGAGTGAATGCAAAGCACAGCAGACACCTCGTAACGGTACTGATAAATAAACTGAATTACTCAGCAGGTCTCTCCCAGACTTACCTCCCGAGGCAGTCCAGAAAACCCCTATTTAACTCGCTTTCTGAATGATTCCTTCCTAAATCAAGAGAAATATTAAATTGCTCACTGTAAACTCTCCATTTAATTCTTCACGGTTAAAACAACTTGAGGCAAGAATGATACTCTTAGTGAGAGTCCCCTCATCAGAGTTTTCTCTGAACTCACATAAGCAACGGCTACAATGACACAGGGCCTCCGTTTAAGCCAGTCCGACATGACCATACCACCCCGTGAAGTCCACAAGATCTTCCCAGGAACTAGCAACATAGTTCAAGTACCTCTCAAACCAAGAACTAGACAATGACCTGCCTACTTTTTGCCTTGCAATAAACCACCAAACCCAACAAGCAGCTACTCCAGTCCAATAGCAGTGCGAACCAGAGCACATCCTCAAAAAGCCACAGGACTTGCCTAGATATATGCCAGACAATTGAGACAAAAAAA